>VWYI01012288.1:0-16276 GCA_013399455.1 Anthoscopus minutus | reverse complement strand
GAATGGTTTGGGCTGGAAGGGACATTTAAGATCAGGTGGTTCTAACCTCCTGCCATGGGCAGGGACAACCTCCACTATCCTAGGATGCTCACCCTGTCCAGCCTGGCCTTGGACATTTCCAGGGATCCAGGGGCAGCCACAGCTTCTCTAGGCACCCTCTGCCATGGCCTCCCCACCCTCACAGGGAAAAATTTCTTCCTGATATCCAGTCCCCTCTGTTAGTTTGAAGCCCTTTCTCCTTATCCTTTCACTCCATGCTCCTGTAAATTGTCTCTCTCCATGTTTCCTGTAGGCTCCCTTGTTTGCTTTAGAAAGTCTGTTCATTAGCAGGGATGTTTGTCCACTGACTTTGCTTATTAAGATATCTTTCATGAGTGTAAACCCACCACCAATTTCTGTGCTGTACCCAGTTGAGGAACTGTCCCTTCGCAGAGGTGACACCCAGTTTTCATTCTGTCCTTTCCTGGATCCCTGGAATGAGAGGGAGCAGTAAGAAGGGAGGTGTCACTGCAACCACATTTGCTGTGTGATGCAATGACTACATTGTCCATTGTCACAGGAGAAGTTACTTGCAGACAGAAAATGGCACTTTGCTGATCAGTGTGAGAGGAATTTTGGAGCTCAGAGAGCAGAAGTCTCTGTGCCACAGCTAACCAGGGCTATTTCATGCTCCCCTGCCTCTACACTGATTTTACTGACCCAAAAATGGTGGCAATTTTCCATTGAAAAGGGATGACTGATTTTTTAAATACACTGATGAAATTATGTGAAAGTATACTAAGACTACTTGAATTGATTAGATGGCTTCTTTCCTGAGACTACATTTTGGTGGAGATCTCACTCCATGTTCAAAAAGAGATCAGTTGTTGCCTGACCATTGCTGCTTGTTTCTCTAACCTGTCAGTGCTGCTGCCAGCACAAAACCTTTCGCTTTTACCTTATTGAGACTTTTTTTCCCCCAAATCAGGTATTTCAGGCATTTTCTGTGAATATAATTACAGCGCTCGTGTTGAACAACTTGAGCCACTAGCAAGCTCCTAAAATTCAGATAATATGGCAGGAATCACAGTGCCGTCTCTTGACAGTAATTTTGTTGTTCAGTCATGTATTTTTGATGCATGAAAAGACTTGCTATGAGCATTTCTTTTTTAGATTCAAGAGTGCAAAATTATTTTGATAAATAATGACTGGACTTGTATCTGCACTGATCAGAGATGTAAAATGCTTCACTAACTGTTGTTGGAGCTTCTGCACACTGAATATAATGGGAGACAAAGCTGTTAAACACCATATTTAAATGTATAAATAAAGTTATAAATATTCAGCAGAGTTCCATCATAATGTTAATTGTTAAGTACTTTGTACCATCTGAAAATTATGTGTAAAATAATTAAGAATCTTAATTATAGAGTGAGAGACCCTCAAAGAATTGTCCGATGAATGTGCCTATGATAGCCCCGTTTCGCTTTAGAGAGGACCTAACAAGGGAGCTGATATAGTGTTTGGTTAGGCTTAGCTCCTAGAAATTAAAATAAAAAGAAATTGCAGAAGTTGGTTGTCTGAAAAGATGTCACCATTTACCAGACTCCACTGTGACACCATCTTGATTAAATTGCAGCTCCACAGTTCTTTGGTTCACTGTTTACTCTAAATCTTTTCTTCTACATTACTTAAAACTCCTGTCTTTGATATCCATCTAAAATTTACACACATGAAGAGTCTGAAATGTTTATTTTAATCCCTTACAGGACACCACATTTCTAAAAGTCTGTTTATGCAGCTCCTTCAATGCTCTGTGGGGCCATCACCTTGACTTTTCAAACCATTAAAATGCTCCAAAATAAGATTTAAAGCAATGCACTTGTCTTTTAATAGCATAGCAGGGAATGTGTTAACTCTGGTCTGTGCAACAGACCCAGTAACCCCATGGTCTGTGTGTTTATAGGCATCAGCTTTAATGGCTTGTGATAGATGAGAGATATTAAGATCTTACAATCACTGCCCAGTCATTTACAGTCAACAGAGGGCTACAAGTGAAAGGTCAGGCCTAGGAGAGTTGGAAAATCTGTTAAGAAAACTCTGGAGCAGGGAATGGGCTACTCCAGGGGCTGGAGGCCATGCCTGATTTTTCTGCTGTTGTTGTTCCTGGCCCAGGGTAAGTTTATGCACAGCCCAAAGCATTCAGGATGAAATATTCCCCTTTCTTCATGTCAATATAAATGTGCACATGATCCACTAGAGTTTCTTTAGTTGAATACATTTACCTAGTATGTTTACTAGAGAATGAGACTTGTTTTGTTTGATCAGTCCTTTCCAGGCAGGCTGTTCAGTGTGAGAGAATGGTTTCCAAACTGGTTACTTCCCAATGTGCTGAAGCTCCTGTTACTCCAAAATACATTTTAGCCTCTGGGTCCTGCCACTGCCAAGCATGTGCTGCTGCGCTTGGGGATCAGCTCAGGTGCTGGCTTTGGAAACTAGAGCATATGAAAAAACAAGGATCCCAAAAGAGTGCAGTCAGCAAAGCCAGCAGCAGAATCACTTATGAGCAAATATTTATGGTGAACAGAAGTGTCCATTTTATTATTTAGTTCCCTGAATAAGGATGTGTCTCTAAACCCAGTCTGTTTATTTAATCAATGAGTGTCCAGGAGCAGCTTGAAACTTAAATAAGACCTCAGCTCCCATTTCCCAGCACCCTGATGTAAAGATGAGAATGATGGAGGTAAATTCAGGTTGCTTTAAAATACTTTTGCCTACTTTGTCATGGGATCTGGCTCAGTCTCAACCAACTCCCAATGTGTCACCAGAGTGGAACCTCCTGTGACATAACTGATTCTTTCTCAATCTCTCTGCCCCTCATTCTTATTGGCCTTTGGTGGCTGCAAATGTGGGAACAGCACAACTTTCCCTGGTTACAAAGCTGATAGTGATTCCTGTGAGAGCCAGGGAACTCTGCTGAGACATCCCTTTCCACGAGTTATATCTCTTTCAGAGAGGCCAGGGAGCTGATTACATCCTTTTAAGGTCTCCTTACTCTTGTGGGATGGCACATAGAAACCCTGGAATAAATACGAAGAGAGCAGTATGCCATGGGAATAACTACTGACTGAATTTTTGGTTGTGCCTTCAAAGCCATTTATAGTTTCAGTGTATACCTTGTGACTGAGGGACAGATATGTTCTTTAACTGTAGTCAAATATTTGGATTAGTACAAAGCTGTGGTGCTGAGGATATGTTTTTCCTTGTACATTCATGCACAAGCTGGTTCCTACTTTTTTGTGGAGCGGTGAGGCATTTTCAGTGCCGGGCTTTGTGTTGGTTGTGAAACTCAAAGTGCAGCAGCCCCATCCACTGCCTTACATAAACCTTGTGCCTGTGCAAAGGACTGCTGCCACTGGCCTGTTTGGAGCAGCAAGATTTCTTTTCTGACCTACTTTTCTGGTCAATGCCTTGAGCCAGGCCATCAGGAGTGTTATTAGAACACTTTTTATCCTTCCCGTGCCACAAAGCTGCCCTGACACCACCCTGACCAGCCAAGCAAGGATCTCTTCAGCTCAGAGGGATCCATGAGCTGCTAAACAGCTCCCTTGTCTTCTTTTCCTTCTGCAGCCAGCCCAGAAGATGGATTTAATGTACTCTAGAGGAGGCAGGAGCTTCTCAGGTGCACAGGAATTACCAGGAATGGTTCTCAAGGATTTGCAGGTTTATTCTGAGCATATCCTGGCCATAATTGCCAGGGATAAATGGATATTATGAGAGTGATACCAGTGAGTAGACAGGGTTATTGAATTGTTTAGGCTGGAAAAGGCCTTCAAGGTCACTGAATCCAATCTGTGACTGATCCCCTCCTTGTCACCAGCCCAGAGCACTGAGTGCCACATCCAGGCCTTCCTTGGACACCTTCAGGAATGGAGACTCCAAACCTCCCTGGGCAGCGCCTACCAAGGCCTGAGTACCCTTTCCATGGAGAAATTCCTGCTGATGTCCAACTTGAGCCTCCCCTGGTGCAACTTGAGGCCTTTCCCTCTCCTCCAGTCCCTTGTCACCTGGGAGCAGAGGCCTCCCCCTACCAGCCTACAACCTTCTTTCATGAGGAAATTGAAGGAATATTGAAGTAATAACCTGGGAGATTATGAAACAAAATGAAATTTTGGAACTTTCCAGTAACTGTAGAACATCAAATGTGCAGCCTTTGATTACACAGAAGTCTTTATAAATAGAGTGCTGTTATGAACAAATTTTCATCTGTGAAAATTTCATGGAGTAAAAAGGGTAAGGATGGGAAAGGCCCATTTGTAGGTCTGTATCTTAGTCTAAGAAGGTATTGAGGATGGCAAAGGACTGAGATTAATCTTTCCTCCTCTGAGAGCTGTGAAGTCTGTGCCTCTCTGTTTTCCTCTTAGTGCTGTTCCAGAGAGCACAGGTACCCAAATCTGAGTGATCCTAATGGTATTTAATAGAAATCATCAATTCTGAGCTGTGATTTCCTACCCCTAGTTTCTAGTCTGTAACATTATTTTTTTACAGCCATCAGGTTACATGACCCTCATATTTGCTGGAGACTAAATTTCATTAGTCTGCTGCTCTGCTCTGTTCTGCCCAGTTCCTTGCAGGATGGATAACACTGGGAGGAAAAAGCAGTTTCAGCAGGCTCCTCTGCGCAGGGGGAGAAAGCAGAGGATGGGAACTCTCCCAACATAGAATCACAGGGACACGGTTTCCTTGCTGAGGGAGTCCTCTTAGGCTGAGAGGAAGAAAACAACGGCAGGGGAGAGGCTCTTAGCCAAAGGCAGATTTGAGGGCAGCTGATCTCGAGCACATCCTGCAGTGACAAAAGAAGCATGGCAGGGAAACCATGCAGGTAATCCATCATGTTTTGCCTACTGCTGTAGACTGTAGTTCTATTCAGCTCAAAGAGTGCCTGAGTTAAAAAAATCTCCTTTAACACTCACCATATGTGTTAATGCATATCTGGAGCTGCTGAGGAGTATCCAAAAAGTTGGAATTTGGCAAAAAGAGGCAGTGTCCTCGGGTGGCTGAGCACAGTTTCACTGCCCAGAGTGATCTGTTATCCCTTGCCTGACAAATGCCTTCAAGAGTCTGTGCCTCAGGGATCAAAGAACAGACAATTTTGCAATAGAAGTTTTAAGAGGACACAGCCCGACTGTGTTATGATCTAAATCTGAGGCCTCACAGCTCACCAGGCTGTTATCCTGGCCATGGAAGCAATGTGGTTTGCCTGTTTTTATCCTGATACATCTGTGTGAGTTTGGATCTGATTTAGGTGTTATGATCAGACGGCCTTAATGCAGAAAGAAAACTTAAGGAGTTAAAATCAGACATGCAAGGCTGTGGTGAAAAGAGTTAAGAAATTTCATGTACCTGGAGACTTGAAAACTTTCTGACAAAATACTGTCTTTCTTTCTGGGACTCTGTAGCTGCTCAGAACTCTGAGGGATGTTTTATTTTGCCTTGTAAAAATATAAAACATATTTGAATGTTTTTTATCTCAGAACATAACTTAATCTCAGACATAACATAATCACATCCAAGGCTGTCATCATAATTCCTGGTCATGATTTTGACACTGCTAATTTGAAAAGCCAGATAGATTCTGCTGTTGTCATCCTAAGTGTCCAGAATATTTCTGTAACAATTTCCTGTGCCTTCCTGAGAGATCTGCTGAAGGTGAGCCCTTCTGAAGGTAATCCTAGAGATTCCTGCATGCCTGGGCCCACAGGCAGGCGTGTCGCACTCCTAGAAATGTTTCTATTGCCTGAAAAAACATGGAATGTGATTTGAGGGACTTTTTCACAGCTGCCTGGTTGCTTGTGGCCCATCCTGTAGCAGAATTCACCACCTACACATTTGTTTGTGGGGGTGCAGTGCAAACAAATTCAGTGGAATAATCAGTCATAGAAAAAAGAAAGCACTCACTCCCTGTTTCCCAATTTTTTTTATTCTGAACTAAGTGTGTATGCACAGCTATGCTAAATATGATTATTTTAGCAATCTGGGTTACAGAGTGAGCTCAGATAATATGAGAGGCTGTTAAAGTTCAGGAGGGCAGGAATGAGCAGATGCTGGAGGGGAGGAGATAGGAAATATCACAAGCTGCTTTTGTCAGGAGGGTAACTCTCATGTGACAGCCTTTCCATGATTTCTCTGAAGTGTCTGCTAACAGAGGGTGCCTTGTTCAGGAGAGAGAAGACAGCTATGACTTGTGATGACCATTAGCTCCTAAACCTTGAAATCTGTTTGCCCTCCAGCCTCTGGTATTGCCTCTGGAACTTAAATCAACCTCACCTTGTGCTGTTTGTCAGCCAATCTGCTGCCACTGTTCAAAGCAGCAAAGAAGGGCATTGTACAGGGTCTGTGTCCCTGCCTGGGAATGGCTGATCATTACACTGATGCTTAATTGCCTCAATACAAAAGGCTTTGAGAACTATTCAAGGGCCCCAAGTACCCTCTGTTTCCTAATTCATTTCGATCTGTCTTGTAAAGATAACACTGCCCATCCACTTACAATCTGGAGGTTTGCTCAGTCTCAAACCCTATTCAAAGGAAAGGACTTAACATAGTAAATTGACAAGATTTGTCCATAAATATTGGTAGTTTTGGCAGCTGAATGGATTTCAGTGGCTGGTTGTGCTTGCCAAAGAATATGTATGAACTTGAATCTTGGAAGATTGAATGCAAAGTGATGTTTTTATATAAAAGTAACTTTAGTTACATATTATATACATATTATATAAAAGTAACACTGTTACATATTTAGGCATGTGGTGCCAGTCTGGTACGAGGTGTAATAGAGAGAGTTTAAATACTGCTTAGGACAAATTTAGGTAATCTGAAGGAAGTTTCATAATTCTTCATATTTCTCCTTTTTCCTCTTATCCTGAGGTAAACCCAGTGGTTATTTCCTACAATATTTCACTTATTTCCCTTTCTCTGATTGGGAACTGTGGTTTTAACACTGGCCCAATGCAGGCACCGTTTTTTTTTATAATAAGGCTACTGAGACTTGGGAACTCAGTCCTGAGTTAGCCCATATTGCATATCTGCTTCTTTTGGAAACCTGAGAACAAAAAGTTATGTTCTAATTGAGGGTTCTAGTACTTTTATCATTCACCAGATAATCAAAGATAAATAATAAAAAAATAGAAACTTTTTCAAAAATAGAATGATGAGAAAAACATTCCAATGAACAAAACACATTGCATAGTTATATATATATATATTATTCTGAGATTTATGTTTAGCTGAGAAACATTTATTTCTCTCAGAATTACTACCCTTTAGTTACAGATCCAGAAAGGAATACGAAAATGGATGTATTTTTTTGTGTTTTTTTTCAAAACTTTATTTGTGAGTGGAACAAAGTGATAATATTAGCACTGCAGGAGACTGGTTTTTAAATGAGGAATGTCTATCATGAAAGCTACTACCCATGCCCTTGTCTAGTGGGAAAAGTCTGTAGAAAATTCATTTATTTTTGATCTGCATAAAAAGTTGTTTAAGTTGGTTAAAACTGCAATGGGGTCTTATGAAAATAAACAAATAGATAAATTTCTGACTGCTCTAGTATGAAACAAAAAAGAAGGAGCAAACAGAAGCTGGGACATCGGAGCTGCAAGGCTCTTCACCTTTGCTTGCTGAGTTGCTTTAGTATTTTGGAGAGGTGTTTTGAGGGTTGCATCTGAGCTTCTGTGAAATAATTACACTCATGATTCTGGTTCCTACTGCAGAGCACAGAAATCTGCAAAAGCCATTGGGCAAATTCTGCTGAGCCTTTCACCTCAGATCAGCAGCTCTCAGGTCATTAATCATGCTTTATAAGCTTTAATAGACTAAGTGTTTTAAAGACATCTGCTGAGTCTCAAATAATAGAGTGCAGACTTTGCTTTTCTGAGATTTCTGTATTAGAGCAGCAATATTGTTGGGAGAGAAAAAATGACCCAACATAAAAAAGCTTGGACTCTCGCTTTGGTTCCTGCCGTGCTGCAGGAGAGGATGATCACACAAGTAATTTACAATTGGAGACTGAGGAAATTAAGTTCACCAGGTATTAAATATTTCCTTAGATAAAGGCATTGTCACCACCATCACTTGCTTAGGCAATAAGCATGTAAAGAAAGAATATTAAGAAAAAAGTGCTTTGCATTAATCAATGTGTGAATAAAACACACTTTTGCAACACTTCATACATGCCTGAAAATCACTGCAGGTGACTGGCCTTTTGCTTATTTTTTGCTTATTTACTCTTTTTTTCTGATTCAGTCTCTCAAACATATATTTTGGGTTGTGCTTTGCCGGGCTTGGTAGCTAATTCTGAGTTGGGTTAGTAAATTAGAAATGTCCTTTTATAAATACACCATTGTACTTGTTACCTTTTCACTTGTAGTTATTTTTTCCATATGTTTTTCAAATATTTTACTGTGGACTAGCAGGTTCTCAGTACCACAAAACACTTCCACAATGGAAAGGAAGGACAGAAGTGGAAAGGAGCAAGCTCTTGGTTATGGATGCGGGTTTGTTCCCAAACAAACAATGGGGCAGAAAATAGTTGTGGGATGGTTTTGCACATATTTGTGTTGTCTTCTTTCATTCTGTGTGGAGTTGTTGTTTTGATTTTTTTGAGAGGAATTTTTGTTTTGTTTTGGTTTGTTCACTTTGATTGGTTGTTTTTGTGATGTAAGTGAAGGTTGTGTGCTGACTTTGGATTTTAATGATAGTTCCTAAATGAAGCATCAATTTTTGAGCTAAATGCTTGTTCTCTACCCCCGTGTTCACTCTTCAGCGAGGAGGGTGCTTTCAGGAGGTTCAGTACCTGCTGTTTGAAAGTGCTTTACCTAAAATGTGTGAATTTAGGATGAGTTCTGCCTTCCCCCATTTTTTTCCTAGGAAACACCCCCATTCCCAGGCTGACTGCAATCAGAGCTGTCTTTTCATTTTCCAAACACAGCAAAGCAGAGGATGAAAGTGGGATGTCCTCGCCATGAAGTAGAGGAGACACTTTCCTTCAGTCCAACTGACATTTAAGGTCATCAAACCCCACTCCAGGCTGTGTTAAGGGGGCAAAATGCTCAGCTTTGAGGTGGGGCACCCAATTATTACTCTGCTGTATTGGTACTCCTGTGGGAGAGTTCTGCTCTGTGGGTGTGGGGGAAAACATCAGCTGCAGGACTTACTGCTCATTTCCGATGTTTTTCTTAAAATACTTGAAGAAAGTGTCTTATGCTGAGTCAGATTTTTCATCTCAGACGATTTTTCTTCCTGGCTTTTTCTATTGGTTAGAGAGAAAAATAAATAATACTAGAAATTTGCACATAATCCAGAGTAATTTCCCCTTTCCTCTCCTCCCTGTGTTTCTCACTAAATACATTGATTTCTCTTCCAGCCCTTTGAGGCCCGGAATTAAGCCAAGGAAATTAATGAGAAGGTAAACAGAGGCAAAGAAAAATAGATATATGATCAGACACACAAAGCAGGTTCCTGGCAGAATGTAGAGCTGAGTTCTCTTGCTTTCTACAGAATCCAAGCTTCCCTTAAAAGGGAATCTGAAGGAAATAGGTCAACTCAAATAACATTAAATCATTCTCGACGAAAATTTATCCCACTCCTCTCTGTGCTGCAGAATGACAAAGAGTTTTAAAACTCCATTTGCTGATGAGCATTTGGGATGTAGAAGGAGGTTCTCTAGGATCTGAGCAGTGTCCCTTGCTTGGTGTGACAGTTTTCCTAAGAACTTTCTCACTCTTTCTGCTCTCAGCTGCTCTGCTTCTTTATTTTTTTTTAAAGGAAACTTGAGTCATTGCCACATTTTATCCTCTCCCTGCTGCTTGAATGGAATCTTCCTTCACTTCCTGCTTTTTTTTTGTCTCTTTCCATTTTATGAGAAATTTATTCTCTTCTTCATATAATTTCAACACTTCTTACCTTCTCTCTCACAGTAAAAATATGAAAGCCTTATGCTATAACATTCTGAAATAAAACTCCAGAGTAACACTCCTGTTTTAGCTGCCCCTGGAGAAAGAAGAAAGCTGCTTTTTTTTTTTTTTTTTGGTAAGTTTTTATGGTCATGCTCTTGAGTTCAGAGTTCTGATATCGTGCAGGGTCCTCTCTTAAAATATTAGTTTCAAGTTCTTTACTTGAATGTATAATAAATAGCAAAAACATTTCCTAATGGACTTCGTGCAATAACGTCTTTTACAGGATGAGAAAGGTCCTGGGAAAGGTGAGAGAGCTCAGGATGAATGATAGAAAGGAAAGAGGGAATAGTATTTGTCCTTAGAGAAATGATTGGAATGGGAAGTGAAAAATGGAATTCAATGCTGCTATTTACTTCTTTAAACTATTCTGTAGATAGATATGTGAATAGACTCCCCAAAACAATCTAATTTCAGTGCAGATAGATGAAAGGTCTTTTTTTTTTTCCTTTTCCTTTGGCTACTTTGTCCAGTTATTAATGCAATTTGTCCACATTAATGGACTGAAATAGATCAGAGAGTACTATTAACAATGGAATAGAAAACTGAAAACAGCCCTGAATATTCCTAGAAATCTGAAATTCAAAAGACCGGTTTAAAGCTAATTCTTAGGCCCACTGTAATATGATACTGCTTGTTGCTACTAATCATCCTGTTAATCTCCCAGCACTGGCTTAATTTGCATTGTACTATTTAAGCCACATCTGTTAAAGATCAACAACCTTGCTCTAAAAATTTCCATAGGTGATAAATCCTGGCTTCATTTGACCTTCCTCAAATGCCAGGATCTGAGCAGGTGCCTGAACAGAATATGAATTTTAATTTCTTCAAGGTTTAGCACAAGGGATTGAGTCCATATTCCCTGTCCATTGTGTTTCCTGGAAGCAAATTGTGTATTTTAAGGAAGTCCTCAGATTCCTTAGCCCTCCTCTCCCACTTCTGCCTGGGATGAGCATCCCAGAGAGACAGTGCCCTCAGAGGGTAGACAGAGACACTGTCACAGTGCCAATGGCCAAAGCCCTGTGTTAAATCCATCACTCAAACTTAGTTGTAGCCCTGTGAATCTGAGAATAATCTGACCCAGACAGTAAATAGATGTAGTAGCAATAATAATGGGTATTTTTCTGCCTGTGAAAAATAATACTGGCACAGATGGAGGAGGTTTTTCTAGGTAAATGTATAGATAATATGGTTTGTATCTCTGGAGTGAGGAGCTCTGCAATTCTTTCAGGCTCATTTGAGCTTTATTTTCTTATTCTGAGAGCACTTTTGTAATTTCATGCTGAGCCTTTCCTTGCATGAGGAGTGTTGCAGGTTAGGTGTCCTTCTTTTGATCCTTCTTAGCTACTGGAATTTTTTTCCCATTAGCTGGGGGGAAACTTGATGGTTGGTATTTCTTGGATGCTTAAGAAAGACAAAGAATCGGCTGGGCCCAGGGGGCAGCTGGAAGGGAGTTGGGGTTCTTTTGTCCTTTGGCAGGAGAGCGGGACACACTATCTCGGAGCTGTTTTCTGCTGGGGGGAAGAGGATTTTGCCATCATCCAGACGGAGCGGCTGCTTCTTCTTCTTCTTCTCCGTTTTTGGCCCTCTCATTCCCTGTCCTGCTGGACGTGCTGCAGCACCAGGTGACCACCACGGAGCTGCTGATCCATCCCTTCCACCGGTCCGGGATTCCTGCTCATCCTTGCTGTTCCAGTGAGGTGTTTCTCAGAGCCCTGCAGGAGCTCCAGCATTGACTGCCTGCAGAGGGTTTGTGGGGCACAGCCTCTCTTCCACCTTTCTCACCTCGGCCGAGAGGCTGCCATGGGGTCCCTGTTTCTGCTTTGTTGTTAATACTGTAATTTGCCTTATTTGTTTGCCTTATTATACGTATTAGTAAAGAACTGTTATTCCCATTCCCATATCTCTGCCTGAGAGCCCCTTGTTTTTAAAATATAATCATTCGGAGGGAAAGGCGGGGTTTACATTTTCTTTTTTTTTCATTTCAAGGGAGGCTCCTGCCTTCCTTAACCGATACCTGTCTTACAAACCAGGACAAGGAGCTGTTTGACGTCTGTGCTGTGAAAGCTGCGGTTCAGGTTGCATTTCTGTGACAGTAGTGAGGTAGAGTGGCCTGGGGCTAAAGATTTCTTAAGAGGGATGTATATTGATCATCTTATGAGATGGGAATTCTGGATAAATTTTATCTCCTGTCCTTAATTAGCAGAGAACTTTCCTGTGAATATTCTGTGTTGGTTGCATTTATTTGAAATAAATTCCAGTTCTGAAAAGTGCTCAGGGAGGACGCGGGAATGAAAGGATCCGGCACTAGAGATGGGCAGCAGGTGGCACCAAAGACCGTGGAAATTGCTGCCTTGCTGCATACAGTCAGGTGTCAATGGCTTTTAAATCCCGTTGGGACCCAGTTTACCTTTCCTCAATTACACATTTGGTGTTTGAAACAAAACAAATGGGATTTATCCTCCATAGCAGCGTTTGCAGTATAAAATGTGCCCACAAAACTTGTCTGCTGCCTTAATGTCTGTGTTAAACACTTTATTATTAGGTATGGTGCATAGTTTAACAAGTAAAAAGATGGAGTGGAAAACCAATTAGAGTGGAAGTGTGTTTCAGAGGCCTCCAGCTTGCCCAACCACCTGTCCCTTATCCTTGAAAAAAAACTTATGGCAAACTCCCACGCTGGGAAGGAATGCCACACTCTGTCTGGTTTTAAGAAATACGTAAATACATTCTAGAAATGAGAAGAGGAACAGCTTTCCCCCCATTTTCCACATAATCCTTTATCATTCTCAGTTGTTCTCAATCCAGCTCACATCACTTCCTCACCTTGTTTGTATTTTGTTTGTTTGTGTTGTTTGGTTTTGTGTTTGTTTTTTTCCTTCAGTGGAAATAACGTCTTTTTTTACACACAGATGGTTTCATGTTCTTTTTTCATTATGTTAGTAAAGATTTTAATAGGCGATTAGTCCCCAGTTCACATTCTGCTGTTTTATACTTCTCTAAGTTTTCTCACATTGTATTGGTGGCCTAAAAAACATCTTTATGAAAAAAAAGTAGATTTTGATGTGTGGAATTCAATATTCATTAGTGTATACTTTTCAATGTGTAAGAAGGCTCTTTATCAATGATTTTTTTACAAATGTACTCAGTAACTGGTTCATAGTAATTGATATTTCCAGGTTGTTTCACTGCAACAGGGCCATTCTTTATACAAATGCATAACTTGAATCATGGAATGGTTTGGGTTGGAAAAAACCCTAAAGAATATCTGGTTCCAAACCCCAGCCATGCAGCTTTCACCAGACCAAGTTTCTCCACTAACCTGGCCTTAAGCACTCTCAGAGTTGGGGCAGCCGCAGCTTCTCTGAGGTAGTTATTCCCCTATCTCTTCATTTTGCCTTTTTTCTTAAAAGTTTTGAGAGGGCAACATAAAAATATCTTTATCTTCGCTCCTGAATTCTTTCTCACAACATACTTGCATTCTTGGCCCACACTCCTGATGTCAAACCTGAATAGTCATAAATATCTCATTCTAAAGACATGGTGTGAATTGGAGATATTCTTTATTAATTTATTCATTCTGATCCATGGAAAATGTTACATGCAGTTATTTTTTAGTGTTGTTTTAATAGTCAATAGAAGGAAGAGCTTTTATTCCCGGATATTTCATAACTTGATTTGCATAGGGGATGACATTTTTTCAGCATGGCATTAGATCCCCACATTGCTAATTTAAGTATGACAGCTATTGGGATTAATATAGGCACTACTTGCTTCAGTTCTTCAAGGCTGGATTATCTATTAGGATTTTTGTTTTCAAACACTCATTGTGCTTTTTTGAGTTTACATGAAGCAATGGTAATTAAACATTTGTGTGTCTGGCTAAGCAATTTGTTGCTGGCAAACACCTAATTTACTGGCAGATAGGGTACAGAGATTTTTCTGGTTTCATGGTGGAATTATTATAATCTCTGAATGCATCTGAGGATGTCAAGCTTAAATTTGGACCAGAGATTGAAACACCCTAAGCAGTTTCATCATGTTTTCAGGAATACAACATCTAGTGGCATTATATCCTTGCATGATGGTGAGAGGATGTGGCTTGCTCTGAGTAATTCTGGGAAAGAATGATATTTCATTTTCAAGAAAACCAGGAAGAGGATTTTCTGCTTGTATAACCCTAGGGATTTCCCAGCAGAATACCTTCTGAATCAAGACATGGCTTGTGGAACACAGAAAGCATCATGAATGATGTAACATAAAACCTGGGGTTTGCTCTGTTAATGTCTTCACAACTTAGGATGTTCAACTTAGGATGGCAGAATGTTCAGCATGGGAGACTGCGAGGCTTCCCCAGGCTTGTGGAAACACTGTTGGAGTAGAAGGCTCACTTTGCTTCTCTCCAATGGGTGCTGATACAACTCAAGCTGAAAACACTTGGCAACATCCACACATTTTCCTTTATGTGGGCTGGAGGTGCCTTCAAAGGGGCAGATCTTTTGGGGCTAGATCTGACATCATGGGTTAGATGTCATGCCACCCAGGAGCAGACATTCTGAGAAACTGGTTTCATGGTATTTGTTATAAATTTTGAAAATTACAAATGAAAAACAGAAAAAAAAAATCTTGTGCAGTTGAAAACCCCTGCCTTTATGCCATGGTCTTCAAATGTTTATTATAAATTTTGTGTCTGAGTAAATTTCTCCTCTCAACATACTGAATTAACCCAAACTCCTTTTCTTTGTGCTTTTTTTCCTCTCTTTGGTTCATTCCTTCACTCCTTTCATTAATCATTCCTATGAATAACTCCTCCTAACTGGGCCACCATCATTCTGACTTATTTATGATTTATTCTCTTTTGGTTTTTATTCCTTTTGCTTTCCGTTCTCCAGTTCCGGTCCTCCTTGCTTTTGTTCCTGCTTTTCTCTTGCCATACCTTGCTTGCATTAAAGGCTTGCTGAGAGATTGTGAATTTACTCTGTTTAGAGTGTGCCTTTCTTTTATGTTCATTCAGCTCTGGATTGATGGTTTCTATTGATTATAAATATCTATGCAATGTATGTATTAACCAAGAGCATGGAGCAGAAAGAAAATGTGAGAGTCGGGAGGCTTCCCAGGAGAGCTCTGGCTGCCCCTGGATCCCTGGAAGAGTTCCAGGAGAACACAACTCAGAATATTCTATAATTCTACATTTCTACTCAACAAAACTTGCTTTTAGCTCTTTATCTATGGCAATTTCAGGGATAAAAAGTTGAATCAAGATGCCAAGTAATTAATTTTAATTTAGATATTATGATCAAACAAGGGGAGACCATGAGGCTGCAAAATGTAACAGGGCCAAAGATTAAAACATATGCCTTGGTACATTTTTGAGGTGTCAAGAAAATAAACTAATTTTCTTTATATTACATTGAGTTATAACGCTTCAAAAGGATAATTCAAGGTTTCTTTTTAAAAAAGGAGCCTACCGTATGGAAAATTAATTACAATGGGCTTTAGGGGAGTCAAATAATCTTTAGTAAATAAAGCCGGAGGAAATGATGTTTGCTTCTGAAATGCTTCTGTATGCTTTCCTTCTGCAAAGATGACAAATAGAAATGTTGTTTGTGGAAACATTCAGCCGTTTCCAGGAGTGTTACCAATGTGCAGGAACAAAAAAGGGCTTGCTAGAATTCCTTGGACTATGCACAACACCTTATTTAGGCAAATTCTGGCTAGCCAATCATGCCTTGAGTGTGGAATGTATGAACAAAAGTGGGCATCCCTTACCTGATGTAAGGAAAAGTCAGACAAGATTTATTCAGTTCCACCTTCTCCTTTCAATCAGTCCATAACTATATTTTTCCATGGTGAGATATGCATATTTTTTTAATGACTCACTGGAGGATTCACCTTTTTGAAAAAACTGCAGATATATCTAAGCTTAAAGACTTTTATTGTAGTTTCAGACCAAATTCCAAAACTATTTAAGGCAATATAGATGTGTAATAAAAATTTTGTGCCTTTACTCAGAGATTCACAAACTAAGGTCTTTATGGTCACTATAATCATCAAGGAATCAACATATATTTAGAATTTATCCTTTCTACTGAACTTTTAGGTGCTAATTAGAATGAGAAGTTTGCTACAGAATACAACTTAGCCATAGTAAATGTGTTAGAAAAAAACATACCACAAAGAATGAAAGAACTATGAGATATGGCAACGTTTTAAGGCTTTGATCATTTCCTCTTTCAGGTGGAATGTTCATACTGCCACGTTTAAAATAAGGAAGCAAAAGACTTTAC
>VWYI01012285.1:0-37077 GCA_013399455.1 Anthoscopus minutus | reverse complement strand
TTGGCTGGCTCGGCCCCAGCCCCGGGCCAGGCCGGCCCCGGCCCAGGCCCGGCCTGGCCCGGGTCGGGCCGGGCTTCCCCCCCACTCACAGCTCTGTCACCTTCAGCCGCTGGAAACTAAGAGAGCGAGTTCAGAGTTTCCCGGGCTTCACAATGGTATTCACGGGGGTGGAACTTAGCTGTGAATAGCTTACAGAGCTGTCAGTTCTCAGAACTGGACAGTCACTGGCTATCTCTGAAACTCCCAAGCGTCTCTCTCAGAAGAACCATTTCCGGGGATGTTTTACTTCCTTCTTTTCCAATACCAACCAAGGTCAAACCAGCACAATGTCCTTGCCTGCAATAGGAAAAAGTTCTGAGACACCAGGACAGGCAAGGATAAGGCCTGTCAGACCTGGAGACTGCAGCTGCATTGCTGTGTTTGTCACTCCCCTACATCCAACAATTCATTTCAGCCCCTGCTATTCTAGCCATCATTTCTTCAGTCATTTGCACGATTACCTTTGATGACAACAAATGCATCATCACCTTTGATGACAAGTTGATTCAACAGATTTTCAACCTCAGAATTTATGTGCTTCCAGCACAAGGAGCATCAAAATCTGTGCATGTCCTGCTCAAGGACCAGGAACATCAGGCCGCACTCACCTAAAAGCCTATTTCAAAAGAAGAAACCCTCCACATTTTCTCTAGCATGCAGTCAGCTTTAACTGGAACAGGTTTTGGTTGAAACACAGAAAAGTTTGATGCCTGTTTTTTTTTTTTTTGGAAGGCATTCTCTTACTGTCCCAGAGTACTTGGGTCCAGATAAACACCATAAAAATAGAAGTAGAAACAAAGAACATGCCACATCTATTATTTATTTGGGATTTCTACTGTATGGCACTGGCAAGTCAAGGAATATTTCAATAAACCTGAAATAACAGTAAGTGTTTCACATGTCCAAAGTTCTCCTGACCTTTCTTCATACACCCACCCCAAAAACCCATTAAAAGCTTTTAAAAATGACTAACACTGCTGGTGGTAACTTGCTAGAAAAAGAACATGGGTATATTGCAACAATCCTTGTGCCTTAAAAAATTTCACTGCAAACTCCGTGCCAGATTTCACAGCAAGCCCAGAAATGACATGCTGGCTCTTTTTACAGTCTCTACAGGTCTGAACATGAAAGCACTGCATTTACCAGCAGCAACCATTTACACCATTAGCTGATCACTTCAACTCCTACTACTTCATCTGACCTGCATCACTCATGTCCCAGCCCCGAGTATTTCAGATAAGAGACACACTGCAAAATTAGCCACTCTCATGCCACAGGTTAGAGATTCCTGTGCTAAAAATAGTACTGCATAAAAGGAACACTGTAATTCTAGAGGTCTTCCACTCTACCAAAACAGTCAAAGCAGGAGACTCAATACATGAATGTGAAAATGCCTTTGTATTTATATTCAGCCTGTCACCAAGCTTACTTTACAAGCAAGGGCATCCCAAAGACATTTTTAAGACTGCAGCCCATTTAAGAGCTATGAGGCAGTACACTGCTACACTGACTATCCCATGTTGCAGGTTAGATGTCCCTTTTGTTCCTTCTTATCAATTGGAATTTCTTCCCCATTAGCTGAGGGGAAAACCTGATGGCTGGTACTTCTTGGATTCTTAAGAAAGACAAAGAATTCGGCTGGGCCCAGCAGGGAAGGGGGAGGCAGAAAAAAGGGGAGGGTGGAGGCAGTTGGAAGCTGGCTGGTTTGGTTTCTTCTCCGGGTGGAGAGGGAGACACTCTGTGGGAGCTCTCTCTGCGGTGAGGGAGGTTTTTCGCCATCATCCAGATGGAACCTCTGCTTCTTCCTTCCTCCTCGTGGTGTGGCCCTCGCACTCCCTGTCCTGCCGGGACGCGCTGCAGCACCAGCTGTCATCGCAGAGCTGCTGATCCATCTCATCCACTGGTCTGGGACTTTTCTGCTCATCCCTGCCGTTCCCAGGGGGGTGTTCCTCAGAGCATTGCAAGAGCTCTGGGACTGACTGCCCGCAGAGGTTTTGTGAGGCACACCTCTCCTCCACTTTTTTTCGTCTTGGCCGAGACGGGGTCTCTGTTCTGTTCTGCTGTCAATACTGTAGTTATTGTTGTTGGTTTACCTTATTAACATATTCGTAAGGAATTGTTATTCCTATTCCCATATCTCTGCCAGAGAGCCCCTTTTTTTCAAAATATAATAATTTGGAGGGAAAGGGGGGGTGGGGCTTACATTTTTCTTTTTCATTTCAAGGGAGGTTCCTGCCTTCCTTAACAGATACCTCTCTTACAGAGACACCGCACTAGTGTTTAAAGATTTCAGTTAGGTCAAGACACTGTTGAATCGGATCCGTCCACAAAGATGCTGTGGTCGTTTTTCAGGTCTTGTTTGACTATATTCAGCAAAGAGAAGAGCTGGAAGTAGCTGCTTTGTTGGGGAAAAGATGCTCAAATGATTCTGACTGGCTTGTTGAGATTTCAGTGCTTTCATCAACAATCAAATCACAGTTGGAGGGCTATTTAATATACGTTTTATTAGTTATTGTTCCTGTACTCTTGCGTTTCAATCCTTCTGTTGGTTTGTATGGACTAAAAGCTACCTCAAGTAGTACCAACAGCCTGTTTGTGAACCTTCCTTTTTAAAGGTATCCATCATTTCTTTAAAGGAAGCCAGGATTTGCTACCTCTCTCATATGGGCCCAGCGAAATGCTAGCCACTCAGAACGACTTACTTCTTACACACTGGTTACAATTTTATGGAATAGGAATGGATTGTTAAAGGCACAGGCTTAAATGCTGGAGATATCAAAGTTTTCTAAGGGCATATTTAGAGCTCTGTGGTTGCCTAAACTTCCAGCTGAAGTGAGCCCTTGTTGTTTGAATACATTATTCGGGGCCTCCATTGAAATGCACAGCATGTCACATGGGCTGGTTGTCCCAGAACTGCAGGACCATCCATGTGGGACAGGCAAATAAAAGCATTTGGCAAATAGGGATGAAGCCTTGCTGGCAGGGTCTCAGCACACTGACAGAAGGTGTGACTCCAAGTACAGACCCCAGCTGGAACTTTTCATGGACCCTCCTTTCCACTTGTGTGTAATCTGTTGCCATTTCATCTGAGGTCGTCCTTACTAAACCCTCCAGTCCCTGCAGACTAAATCCCAACCTTGCCTCATTCTCCCCACATTGTAAGTAGTCAGCAGGCATCTTCTGAAGAAAATCAGTCAGGCTGCCTGAACCACAGACCTACCATGAAGAAACATGCTGTGAGGTACTAACTGCAGGGACAGCTAGCCTTCCTTACCAACCCCATGTCAAGACAACCAACACTAACATCTCCACTGTTCATTACAAGTTAAGATGACTTGTGCACAAGAGGCTGCTGAGGCTGCGCACAGACCAGCTGCAGACAGAAGCCCTGACCCTCCATGTCACCAAATAACTCCTCCATGACAGACTTTTTTATCGATATCTTACAAGATTTTTTTTGTTATTTGGCAATTTAATGGCAGGCTGGGCACATAAATACATTACTAAATGCTTAAAAGCAGTAAAACATGTTTTACTATGGTCCCTCTAAGATAATTTCTTCAGATAATGGTGCTTGGTATCAAGCATTTATTCCCAAAAGATACAAAGTTTCATCACAGAATAGAATACTAGGATGCAAGTACTTGAGAGAACATGTTCAAGATTAATTTCCTCTTGCATAGCCAAAGCCTGACACAGCTGTAAAACCTTGTAGCAATCTGTGTAAGAACTTAATCCTGTGTGTTTCTAGTACCTGGCATAGTGGTTACCACAAGTAATCTTGCAACCAGCCAGTTCTTGAACTAGCCATTTCTCACTGATATGCTAACACAAGATCACTTCAGGAGTACATCCTCAAATGGTATTACAGATGACTTTGATCCACATTATCACAATTTTCTTTGCTCTCGTTAGTGACACAAAACTGAGCAACCTCTTTTCAGAATACAGCTGCATGCAGGGGAAGAGAGGATATAGGGGTATCGCCTCCTTTACTGCAGGTTAAGTGAAAAGAGAGAACCTCACTCCCAGCTCATGGGTGGAGGGCACTAACATTGCAATCCACAGAGGGACAAGAGACAACAACTCACATAGAGCACAAGAAGAGTAGAAGAGGATTCTGAATCCAAATCTGACTTTATTCCCAGCTTCAGTCTGGGAACCCTGCTGCTTCTCTATATATCATCACATCTCTTGGATCTCATTAGGATCCCATGCCCAAATACCATTTATATCTTGATATTCTTCTATTTTGAGGCATTGCTTTAAAGAGAATACTTAAAATTCACTATTTCAGAAGTCAGTTATTTCAGTGATTTATGCAAACCTGTGCTGCTCAGCTGTGTGACACAACAATCATGAATCACACCTCTGCAAAATACAAGACTTAGAGTCATAAGTGTTGGTTGGTTTTAGTTGACTTAAATGTGGAGTGTTCCTGCTTGTTGTAAGACCCCAAGGGCCAGCAACATCATTGCTAAAGAAATTAAAATCAAATTCAAGAAATGTTAAGAAGTCAGCACTTGATCATGTCCCTTTTCAATACTGAGGCCACCAGCAGTTTCTCCAATGCATTTAGCCCCTGCACACACTTAATTCTCTCCATATAACAGCATATAAATTTTCTCCTACGCAGCCCTTTCTCCTTCCCTTCCTGTACCAAGCCTGTTTTTCAAAAGTCATAATGGGAAATCAGCCAGGCTTAAATCACAACCAATATCTGATAGGTGCAAATCAGGAATGCCACGAAATATTCAGCAGAGCCCCTTTGTGTTGCTAGGACACTGGAGGTCAGACAGCACTGAAAGGGCAGATTATTCCCACTCCCACAGAGGGCTCCATTCATAGCTGCCTCTGGGCTCTGCTACCCAGGCCTCCTGGAGCATCCCTGCCTCCCAACACCCTTTGATGGCCCTTGCCAAAGTGCCCAGCACACAAGCCCCTCTGCTCCAGAAATGCCCCAGTGGGCTGCACATGGCTCTGGCTGATTAGGATAATTTCCAAAGGTTTGCTTCAACCTGAGAGAGCCCAGGGTACTGAGGGGGCTGCTCCAGAGCTGGGTTTCAGCAGACTTGCAGTACGTGGTCTGGAATTGTCCTTTAAGTATCAGGAACCCTGTAACAGTGCTTTTAAGATCACTTTTAAGTCTAGAGAGGGGAAATTCAAGTTTACAGAGGAGATGGTAAACCAGCACAGATGTCTACCTAGCTGACAGCAAGAATTGTGTGATGGCCCACATGAATGGCCCAGCTCAATCCCATGTAACTGGTGTCTTAATTACTACTGCATCTTATACCTCAGTACATCTCAGAAAGTCTAATTTTGAGATTTTTCCAAGAATCTGGTCCTCCGCGCTGCTGTTCTTGTATTCCTAGACATTTTTACGTTATATACTCAAGACTTGTTTTGCCAATCTGCAACTGACTAGACAAGAGACAAGATTAGTGAAACGTGTCTGTGTGTGTGTTTGCAGGACAGGGGCAGAAAAAGAAGGCAATTGTTCCTTCTTGTGTACATTAATTTCACAGAAAAAGGCAATATAGATGTTCTCTTTGGACAGCTTCGTCATAACACAGAAGTCCTATCCCAGTCTCCCACTGAGAGTGGGAGAGCCTCTTCCTTCAGTTTTTGATGTTTCTGAGAACTATACTAAAATCTAATTAGGTATTTTTTGTAATTCTGAAATTTCCAGTGTAAACAAACAGCCCCTTTACCGATTTCTTAATATTTTATGTAAACATGAAATGGAGGCCACACACAGGTGAGTCAGTATCACCTTGGGCCAGAACAGCAAGAAGCTTCCTTGTCTTCTGCATTGATACTAATTGCATTCAGTAGAGAAAAAAAACTCCACCACTGTCAACAAGTTACGTGTTGACAAGCATTAGTATGACTTTTTTGTTCCAGTTCCTATACAACTGTGAAATAAGAGTAAACTATAGAGTAAATTCACTTTGCTCTGTTAGCATGGTGCAGGATTTTCCAAAATGAATGACAATAAACCTCCTTAACATCCATATGGTTATCAAAGTAACTATTAACTGATTTACCTATACATACATATCTAAAGAGTGAGAAAAGGAATTAATTATAATAAATGGTAACAGTACATCAGGATCTAACTAATTTAACATTCAGTTGTCTTCTGAGTGTCTTAATTGTGATGCCATTGCTTATCTCCTCTAAGCCTGCAGAATTCACAGCCATAGATGCTGGTCAACAGCCCTTTTTTTCAGTAAGGTTTAGTTCCATCTCCACTTAGTTACATGAACCATACATTTGGTTGACTCTATCAATTTGTAAGATGATTTTGTGGAGAAAACTCCTGCCCTTACTTACGGACTTACAATCTCCTGTGTCATGTTCAAATAAGAATATACCTCTTCTTGTCCTAGAAGTATATTTTTTTCTATCCCTCTTTCATATTTTCTTATCATGGTGAAAACAGACTGTTGAGACTCCATGACTGATTAAGGGCATTTTAACTGCTGCCTTACCAGCACTCTTTCTCCAGAAACTGGCTGGCTGCATGGAACACACATGACTGGAAGCAATGAATGTAACAAGTCTTGTCTTCTCTTCTCGTGCAGACGATTTGTGGCTTTAGGCTGGGCACACACCATAAGGGAGCTGAACAAATGTCTCTCCCCTTCACAGCTGTGTGACAAGAGGTCTTGTGGCTCCAAGTGCTCTGTTACATGCTGGCCAAAGCAGCATCAAACCAGTAATAACTTAAGCAATGCATTTACATGCATGCTTAGAGCTCATTGAGGCCAATGAGATGTACATGGCCTGTAAGAAGCAGGCTAATTTGAGATGTGCTATGTTGTACATGCCAGGGTCACAGGAAAATGCAATTTTAGATGGCTGCACAGCCATTTCTTCCCTGAGAAATTCCTAGGCTGGCTTAAGTATACAACCCAACATAACCTTTAATGTTTAACTCAGAAGGGGACACTTGAGATAAAATCAGCTTTCCTGATTTTGTTTGACATGTGAATAGTTTGCCTGCATAAAAAAATTCCTTGAAGCTAATCTAAGTGCTACACCACTTCTAATAAAAATCATCATTTCCCCCTTTGAAATACTACTTTAAATTAATGAGGCTGGTCACTCTTTCTTTTTGGCTAAATATGAAGTATGCACAAATGGTGTGTTTGGCAAGCTGCAGATGGACGTATCTTCATCATGCTGAATCTGGGGCAGCCCTTCATTTAAGAAAGCCAGTATCACAGATGATTTGGCATTTATGTGGCTTTCTGAAAATGGATGTCTTCTTTCAACCCATCTACAATATCCCTGCTTCACTAATAAAGTTTTGGAGACCCCTCCAAAGAACCTACTTGCCACATACTTAGGAGATTTCTAGACCTATAGACAGCGAGTTTCAAAAATGATTGATTATATAATATAAACAGTGAAAATAGAACATAGCACTATGAGTTTGGTGAGAAACTTGGCCACTCTACACTGGGTATTATGTAATGCTCACAGGTGTGTGCCACAGTCCAAGGCAGCTGCCAAAGCAAAAAAATTGCCATTGACCCAAATGTTTTACATGGTGCAGTGGGCTTCTTGGTAGCCAGCAACTTCACAGACCTGAACTGTGTGCTCTTGCCTGGTGCTTGGGATCAATCAACGAAATAAATATTGCTCACAAAGCCTCAGGAATTATGCTGTTATCATCTCCCCAGCAAAGCTCCTGTAAGCAGCACTAGCTGCCCAGATCTCTGTTGCCTGAATAGGGAATACACATCAGGAATGTGGAGAGGAGACAAACCAATGAGAGCAACCTCAAACCTCATCATGAGTCAGCCATAAACTTCCTGTAGGTTAGACTGATCACTCTTGCAGCTCTGATGATGTCCTCAAACATGGACTTTACAGCTACTGCATTCCACTTCATATAAATGAAACCACAAACTGAATTCTAATGACAGTGTTAGAAATGGACCTGCCTTGCTACTGAGGTTTACAAACTGCCCAAACCCACCAGAAACAGTAAATTCTGAGTGTAAGACAACAAAGATAAAACATTTTGATGCACTTTCAGTAAGCATTTTGTGTTTAATGTTTCATCTGATGAGGTAGCACCTGATGTTTTGAAGTGTACTTAGTCCTTATAAATCATAGTGAGGTTTCCCCCCGAAGTCTTTGCAGCATCCTGTGACTAAACTAAGAAAACTCATATATATATATATATATATATATGTATATATGTACATGAACAGATATATGTAGTCAGAGAAAAAGGTAAACAATATTAACTTCTGCTCTTCACACAGCTTCTGTGCTCTGAGGGTAGATTTGACAAAGATCTGAATAGCTGGGACAGCACTCTAAGGGCTGCTTGTTATGTTATAACCACTGTTGTTAGGCTTTCATTTATGTTACAGGTTGTAAATACATTTTTTTGAATCAGCTAGCATATTAGAAAAAAATAGATCTTATCATTTTCTGAAACTAAGAAGATTTAGCAAAAGATATATTGAACACATACCATCAATGTGTATACAACAAAACCAGCTACATTTTGACCTACCACCACTGCTACCACTTGGAGTTTAAAAGGACATATTTTAACATCAGTAACAGAAGAACAACTACAAGTTATGGCAACACTGTTTCCTGGTCCCATAGGCACTTTATCAGATTATATACCTTCCATTTAGATTTGCAAGGCAAATCTAGAGCTGCACTTCTTGAGACCAGAAAAAAACTCCCATAGACTTCAATAATCAAGGATCAAACCCATTCCCTTCATAACAGGTTCTCTCAAGCAATTTTATCCTAATTTTCTACCCTGTGGCTGAATTCTAATGTTTGCAGAGACAAACACTTTAAATGGGAAAGTAAAGCACAAAATGCAGATCCCAGAAGCAAAGGCAACCAGTGGGGAACAGCACTATTTTACCTGCTGTGTTAGAGGGTTATTTCATTGGTGGCAGAAGGGAGAGCTGACACAGCAAAGAAGGTCAAAATATACCAACTGCTATGCTGTCCTTTCCATTACTACTACTACTACTTTTTTTTCCCCAGGCACATTCCCTTTCCTGCATTTCTTTGGCAAAAAATTACTGTTTCAAGTGTGCCACATCAAAGTTTCTTCAATAAAACTACAAAATTAATGTAGACTTCTGGGTTCTGAAGATAGCTTGCTTGACTCCCCCACCCTGAATACACTCATTCCCAGTATTACCTACTTAGCATGAAACCAATGCAAAAATACGTGCCTTATGCCTAAATAAATGGCAGGAATACCATAATAATTAACTTACATAGCTGGTTTTCCTGAATCTACACTATAGACTGATCAACAGAAAAGATCTTTCTCCAAAAAGCAGCCCATCACAACACAGGTCTTCCCCTCTCTGTACACACAGCTCTACTTCTGTCGACTTTTTCCCAGCTCTGCAAATAATCACCCCTTTAACTTTCAAACAAAGTGTGATTTATTAAAGCAGATTGCTTGGCAGCAAAGCTCTCCTGGTGTTCAAAAACATGATTAAAACAGTAAATTTAGTTCTTTTTTCATAAACTTGATTATGCATGCATTTACCCTCTTTAAAAGAAAATACAAGCACAGAAACATTTCCAGTACAGCTTGCTCAGCAAACTCCAGGCACTTTCTATTCTTTTTCTACAAGACTATTGCAGCATCGAGTATACAAAATTAAAATAATTTAAAACCTGCATGAAGGAAACCCCTTACCTTTTAAGACATTTCCCTACTTCAGCGTTCCTCCATTGTGAAAATCTGAATCTTTAGCATTTGCAGCTATGCACACACATACACAGACACAGACAGAACAAAGCTTTCTTCAGCTCACTGGTATTTCAAGTCTTTCATGTGATATCTTTGGCTGTACTTGCTTAATTCATTCCTGCTGCTAGACAAAGGAAGTCAAGCCTAGTGAGGGCTGGCTCTGCAGCAATCACAGAAGGTATTCCTGACTAGCAGGACACAAGGGCTAATCAATCTCACCTTATAGGCAGCAAGAATATAAATATATTTCACAGCCAACAAATTCCTAAACCTTAAGAGATAAAATGCACAATATGCCCTAAGATACAGCTTAGAAAGGAAGAGACTTGTGAACTTTAAAGTTTTTCCTAAAGAACAATGCTCTGTACCCCAGCGACACTTTTGGAACTCTAGGGATGTCTATTTATCATGGACTGTGCACGTTCCCTTGGAGTAGCTACCAAGCAAACAGGATTTGAATGTAAATTGCCATTTAGAGATGGGGGGACATTTTTTTGTTTTAGTTAAAGAAGAAACTTCCAGAGTTTGATGAAGTACACAGTTTTTCAATGCATACATTTGCATGACAATGTTTGCAATTCAAATGCTCAGTAGAGGGCACAAGAAGGAAGAAAAGCCAAGTTCTTTGTTGGTATTTAGCAAGCAAATACTTCAGACTTGGGATCAGTAGTTGCAGTTCCACATTTACCTATCTATGCCACATAGCCACGTATAAAAGAATTCATAAGACACAAAAAAATGCACCAGGTGGCACAACATGCAAGAATTATTGTAGTGTCTGAAGTTAGCTGTAGGCAGTAAGATACTATGCTGCCGACAGATCAATTGCTGAAGCAGTTAAAATCTCACTTCTAGATATTACACTGAACTATACAGCAAACATTGCACATTAAAAATATCCTATTCCCTGGCATTTGATTTTTCTACAGAATTGTTCTGGTACCTTGCCATCTGGGCCACCCCCCATCCAAGTCCCTCCCAAAGCAGCAACTGCCCCCCATGTGTCCTTCCATCCAGCTTACATACTGCTGTGGTTACCATCCAAGATTCAGAAATTGCTTTTGGACAGAGTCCTACCAAATGATACGTGCAGCAAAACATGCAAAACTCTTGTTTGCCTGCTCTGCCTTGAGTTGGGTGCAACCTTTACAGCAGAGTGTCTGCTCCCTCTCCTGTAGCATCCCATCTCAGCTCTCTGTGCTTGGCATTAAACAGCTCAATTTTAAATTCCTTAACCACGGTCACTGAAAGACAAACCCTAATACACTTAGCAAAGGAATGTCTCCTCAGCCCTGCTTAGCAAACAACAAAACCTGATGAAGAAGCAGAACATGCCTTGTCTGGGTGACTGCCCAGAGAGTGGAATGATCTACTTCAGCCAAGCAAGTGAGGACACTCTGAGATGAGGACAAAGGGACAACCCAGGGGCTCTCAGGCAGCATAACCCAAGAGGCTGCACCACAGCAGTGATGGGAGTGATCTTTCAGAGAAGACACTGAAGAGAGGCATGGCCTATATGTAGCACAAAACACCTTGTTCTTTCAGACAGGGATTCAGATTCACATGTAACATTACTCTTCGAGTTGCCAGAACTTTTCAAGTAGGAGCAGTTACTTTCCTCATGCCCACTCTCCTTTTCACTTTTACCTAAAGAATGAGTCTTCTAGTGCCTGACTCAAGTGATGTGTCAGAAAATGATGCAGCTGGGACATACTCCACAAGTCTTGATTTGAACCTATGTAATTCTGCAAAACCCAAGGCAACACGATCCAGGTAGCCAGCTGACTTATGTTGGCCAGGCATGACACCACACCTTCTGACTGTGCCCTCCTGGTCCTGAATAACAAAATCTTACAAACTAGCTAGAGGGTAAGGAGGATAAACAGTTTGCAATTGGCCCCATGTACTTTGTGATATATGTATTGAAATAATTTGTGTTTCATTGTAAAACCCTGGTATAAAACCTTTCATATATAAGAAATACAAAACTGCCCGGGTATTGGGAAAACTTCTCAGGAAGAGAACTAATTTACAAGGGAACTAAGGGTGGCGCTGAGAGGAGATGAGTCCACCTCAGCAGAACGAGCCAGACAACCACCCAGCAATTATCGCCTGATACATACCTGATCTAGCTTGTCAGGACAGTGCATCTGAATGCTGAGTTCCTGAAAATCCGATCATACACCCTTTTCCTTCCCCTAAAACTAATCAACAAATCAGCAGCAGAGATATGAATATGTAACAAACACAAAAGACTGAGGCTGTTCAATGCCCAGCAGGAAAAACTGTATAAAAACCGGCTCCCAAGGGACCAATTCATGAACCTGTGGGGGATCGGTGCGATAGAGGCCTTATCCGTGGTTCACCCAGTGCTGATCCCAGGCTCGATACTGATTTTGTTTGGGGCTGTTTCAAATTTTGACATTGCAATTTTACAATAAATTCCTTATTGATAAAATTGGCTGATTTCATTTATAACACACTTGTTGACCAGTGAGATCAGGCCAACATGCTGTGTTTTTGGGAAACGGTTGCTCTTCTCCCAAATGATGAGCCTGAGCAGCAGTTCCTGGAATCTGACCTAAACTGCCCAAGAAGAGCAATCAGTGCAGAGAGGCTGTGGCTCTGCTGCCTCCAGAAGCAATGACACAGTAATTGGCAGCCAGAAAGTTTTCTTAAACCAAGTATTTATTGAGAACAACTGGGATTAAAGTGAGATTTTTTTAAAAAGGCAATAAGGATCTCTAATATATGAGCTGCTTATACAGCTCTAACATATGAGCTTGCAAATGTATACTGTGAGACCTTAACTTTCTACAGATAGCCCCATAAACACCCAGAAGCTCCACCTGAGCTGTATTATTTCCTCTACTTTCAAAGTATGACAGAGTAACTATTAATGTGATCAGGCTATTTATTTCATGTTTCTTATGGACAGCAAGTCAAATTTACCCTGTGATCTGCTAAGTTCCCAGTACCAGACACCACTACAGCTTTGCTGCAGAAGAGCTACCCCAGGGCTTGGCAACTGAATAAACCATTTAGGGCCTAACACTTTTTAGCTTTTAACTGCTGGGCTCAGCATCTTTAAAAACCCACAAAGGCATCTGCTCCCCTGTAAGAGTCTGATGAATGTTACTGTAAAAATAAATGCTTGGTATACAACTCCAGTAGGATGGGCATAGAACTAGACCACCTAATGAAGGTTAATTCTTTTAAAATAAAGACTTCTGAAAGTAACGTTATCTGGATGTTTAGCAATCCTGTGCTTCAGGTACAGTGGAACACCCTTGAAGTTCAGAGTGTCTCTCTGAATCTGTCGAGGTTATGTGTCAGTGCTCTTCCAGTGCAGTACCATTAGACTTGCACTCTTCTTATCCATATTCAAAAAAAAAAATCTCCCTAGAAGGCAAATTCAGTAAATCGTACAATCATGTTTCAATATGACAATATGGCAATTCCAGCTTGACAACCAGCTCACCTACTGCATTCCCTGCACTTGTACCTGCTCCACACCCTGCACAAAATCACCCTTGCAGATGGGGTCAAGCTCTGCTATCACTGTTCTTTTCTACTGCATTCCTGAGCTGTACTTCTACCTGGTGTTTAGGCTGGTATCATGGTATACTTACATTTGTAATGATTAAGGGCTATTTTAAGAACACAGCTTTAATTCAGGCGCCAAGCAAAATAGGTCTGTATCTTATTTCACATTAGAGGACAAACTGCTTGCTATTCCAGGGAGTCTTATGATCATTAATGACCTATGCCTCAAACTATACTGCAGGCGCCAACAGCCATACCTTGATCCCTTCAAATGGCTCTGTCCCAGAAGCAATGTTAACAATCTTATTGCCTTGATACTAATTTTCCCAGAATGTATATGTATAGGTTTCTAAGTAGCAGTAAATCTCACAGAATTTATTACAGACTTTTTTCTACCAGTCTTCCTTTAAACTGCTAAGGTATTACCAGTTTCATTTTTCCTGTTGCTCCATGTAGCCCCTACCCTCTAGTAGGTTTACAATACAGGTTTAATTTTGTCTCACTATTTACGTGATTTAATTAATTTTAAGATTAAAAGAAAGTTAATGTAAAAACCCGAACAGAAACAGAATTGTCCCTTTAGAGATCATAAGGTCTGAGAGAAGGTGGCTTTTATCTTGATAGTGACAAGACCATCAGTACAACAGAGGAATGAGACAGACAATAAATGAGTGGACAGGGATGCAAGTAGAGACCCTACAATCCTGTTGCCTCGTGGCACACACCAACACAAGTTTCCTATAGAAACAATATAAAAAGTGAAATTTTTGTCTACATCAAATACTTCATGTGAACCATAAATAAGCTGGGATTTTTGTCTATCAGTTTTGTCTAAGGATCAAACTGGCTTTAGATCTGTAATGAAAGGGAAGTTCATACACCTATTTATGTGCAGCCGCATCTGAACCTGCTGAAGTCTCAAGAACAAGGGATGAAAAAACAAGCTGTAATAACTGGTGTTTTGAGTCACCAGCACAGCTGAGACACTGCAGATGCTGGAGGTGGGGCCAATCACTGTGATTATACCAGTATCGTGCCACCAGAGATTATGCCAATATATTTTCAAGAAATAGCCTAAATGAAAAGGAACCTGAGAAAGCACTTGAGCTAGCTGCCCAAGGCTGGCTGCTTCTGGGCAACAGGAAAACTTCTGCCTCTGAAACAGTTTGAATAGGAAGTTTAGATCTTAAATTTACTCTGATCTGCCTCTTGAACAGCACCATGGCTTAGCAACTTTATTAACAGCAGCAAGCTGGAAGAAACATTCAGCTGATGATTGTAGCAATGGCTGCAGCTTCTTTTAAAGACAGTCTTTTTTTGTTGTTAGTTTGGTTTTGTTGTTGAGGTTTTTTTGTGGTTGTGTTTGTTTTTTAATTTGAGGTACATGAAGAAAAGGAGACAGATCAGAAAAGGCAAGGTTGCAGGGAGAAATCATCATGAGATAGAACAGGAGACAAAAAGAAATATGAAACCAAGACAAAGAGAAAGATGTGCTAAAGTTCAAAAGGATAAAATGATACATAGTTCTACCAGCTGCAGTGAAGATAAGGGGAGGTGAGAAGAAAGACACTTAATTAGCAAAGAACACTCATTAAGTATACCAAATGGAAAAGTTTCCATGTTATGGATAGTTCAGAACAGATTGGAAATTGTGAAAACAGATACCATAATTGTTCTGAGGTCTCCCAAAGATTAATGAGTCCTCTGTCCTCCTGTCTGAGGCCTGCCTGCTGAAATGTCTTGTGACAAAAGGTCATGTACTCCATGTGCTCCCTTTAGGAAATTGCACTAATGAGTGTAGAACCTGCTTTCATATGTAAATGTTCAGTGGTTTACTGCTTATGCTGGATTGTTTTTGCTTGCAACTGCAACATATTTAAAAATTGAAGTTTTGAAAAATTAAAACAATGAAATAATTACTGTAAATTATCATATCTGCTACCAACATGAATATGCTTCAATATCTAGAACAGCAGAGAAAGTAGTTTGCTATACATTCTGCTTTTCAAAGGCTTGAACTTGACTTTTATTTGCTTAACTTCATTCACCTACAGAATTCAAACACATTTCTTGAGTTCTCCCAGTTAAAAAGGATGTTCACTAACAGGTGCGTCCCCTATTTGTACCCAATCCAAGAGAGAAACAAGTAAATGGAGAGGCTTTTCTCCCAATAACACCACTTCAGCTCTCTCCTTGACTAATCTCTCTTGTGCAGCATCCCTTTAATACTGTGTATTTAAAAAAAATCAGTAAAACACCTCTTTCTTCCACATAGGTATTTGACAAGCACTGTGTAAGTGCTTGTCACCTTCTGAGTGATATTAACCATTCCATATCACCATGACTGCAGACGGAAAACAAAGAAGAAAATGCTCAGTGAAGACCTTTACTTTCTTTTGATCCAAGTTTACTCCAGTAGCTCGTCTGAATCTTTCAAGCAGCGTTTTTCTAACCAGCCCTGCACTGTGAGTCATGATGTAGTGATCCCTGGTAGTCCATGCATAGTTCCTGTGTCTGTGAGCCATGCTGGTTCACAGCTGTGCAAACTGAGTCACCTTATTTTCCTTTGTCTAACTGAAAAGAAGCAACGTGTTGTATGAGAGGATAAACTACAAACTGCTCAATGGGATGTGCACCTACAGAACCCAACAAAGGTACATAGCAGCCAAACACTGGGTTTGTGCCTGCTCCAGTACCTGTACTGCTGCAGGAGAGACAGCAACAATGCCACAAGGTCAGCACTAAAAATCACTGTGTCTGTTCAATGTGGAGTGGGGGACAGAGAGCAGAGTACAGCAGGGAAAACTTCAAACAGTGAATCCCAAAGCTGCATTTTGATAACACTTCCCTGAATGAAGAATGACATTAACAAGCATTATATATGGCTTTCCTTCTCATTTTCAATCTTCTACTGAGTCAGCTACAACAGCAAAGTTCTGTGATACCTGACTCTTGTTCTTCAAACAGTATTTCTTATTTAGTAAAGCCATTGATTCAAGTTAAATGTGCAATTAAATAAAGGCAAATGGAAAACAAGTACAACCATTTTTGCATAAGATTTCAGTGAAATTTTGCACGTACATTGAAATGGATTGTCTACAGAAATTTCCCAATCTGTTCCTGCATGCCATCCTGCAGTTAGAGGTGGTCCCCAGAGACTGTCTCAAGCTTCTTCTCCTTGCACAGCTGCTAATTCTGTGAGAACTGTGTTTTAGTGGTAGTAAAATTTATGCACAGATACAGTAACACGTGCCAAATTTGTCAGGGATAAGGCTTTTTACTGTGAAAAGACTAGAAGAACAAGGAACATAGGAGTGAGAACTTCGTATTTTCCTTGCTATGGAAATGCAACAAGTGCCTGGTTCTTGCACTAATCACAGCAAATCCTTGCAACTTTACTGTTGTGGAGATGAGCCTTATTAGTAAGGTATGAAAGGACAGATAAGGAAAACCTATGAGTTTGTTACTGAAATCCTTCTATATAAGGCTCATGGGACTTCCAGGCAGAAACAGGAGCAGGGAAGCAATAAAGCTTTTCAAAACTGCCTTCCTTCTGTGGTCAGGGACTTTGTTAAACACAAAAGCTCACAAATCCCAGCTACTCGCCAAGGCTCAGTCATCCACATGGGTTCAGCTGCCTGGTGGCTTCATACACCAGAACACCAAACACTTCAAGACACAAAATGTTGTTTTTATTTGCTTCCAGGCTGCTCCCTCCTGCAAAGGTACCCAAAATCTTCATGTCATTTGGCACATCACAAATAGCAGCGCAAAAGCAGAGTTAACAGTCAGCAACTGAAAATATGTATAGTCCAGGATATACTGTCCAGGTAGCCCTAAAACCTACAATGAAATCTACACATTTGGTTTTTTAGTATCATGATTAACTAGACAGTCCAGAAATTTGAAACATGTGAATATGGATTTATAGCAAAGTCACCAATCTCTGAGTTGCCATATGAAAACCATAAATCAGATTCACTACCAACTCTGTCTGTTGTATTTTTGACAAAAGCAGATCACACCTGAATAACAGTCTATCATGCCCAAAACAGATGTGCAAAACCCCAGGATATCAGAACCAGGCTAACAATATTAATTTCAATGACTACTGTACCATTACCACTTCATTTTTAGAGAGTCTTCCAACATATTTAGGAAAATCTTGACACTGCTTTTCAATATCTTGTTGGGGGTTAGGTGTCTTTTTTTTTTCTTTGTGTTCTTTTCTTAGCTAGTAGAATTTTTCCCCATTTAGCTGAGAGAAAAGCCTTGATGTCTGGTACTTCTTCAATGCTTAAAAAGACAAAGAATCAGCTGGGCCCGGGGGGGTGGCAGCAGGGGAGGGCAGCGGGGCTTTTTGGATCCTTCGGCGGGAGAGCGGGACAGACGCTCTCGGAGCTGTTTCTGCTGGGAGAGGAGGTTTTTTGCCATCATCCAGACGGAGCGGCTGCTGCTTCTTCTTCTATTTCTTCTGCTTCTTCCTCTTCTTCTCTGTTTAAGGCCGTCGCTCCCCTGTCCTGCCGGACATGCTGCAGCCCCAGCTGCCACCGCGGAGCTGCTGATCCATCTCATCCACCGGCCCGGGACTTTTCTGCTCATCCCTGCCATTCCAGCAAGGTGTTTTCCTCAGAGCCCTGCAGGAGCTCCGGAATTGAGTGCCAGCTGAGGGGTTTGTGAGGCACCGCCTCTCCTCCACTTTTTTTTGTCTCGGCTGAGACGGGGTCCCTGTTCTGTTCTGTTGTTCATACTGTAGTTATTGTTGTTGGTTTACCTTAATATATATATATTAGTAAAGAACTGTTATTCCTATTCCCATATCTCTGCCTGAGAGCCCCGTGTTTTCAACATATAATAATTCGGAAGGAAAGGGTGGGGGCTTACATTTTTCTTTTTCATTTCAAGGGAGGTTCCTGCCTTCCTTGACAGATACCTGTCTTACAAACCAAGACATATCTGTAACTCAAAAGACAAATTGATATTGTAAGCCTTAGTTTCCAAGACTGTTATAAGAAAAAAATTCTGAAACAGAACAAAACATCCAGCATGTACAATTCTAGGTATATTCATAAATTGAATGACTAAGTGTCTGACAGAAGAGTCATTCACTCCAGTTTTTCTATGGACATCTGAAGCACTGTCTCTAGTGACTTAAAACAACTTTGCAATTTTGATATTTTCTCCCTAAAAAGGCTCTCACAGAGTTGTCACACAAGAAGTGCAGCCTTCTACCTTCTGCTTATAAACTTCCTTAGAGCCAGTTATTTATCAGAGTTGTGAGCAATGACTATTAAAGGGGTTCATAGACCATGTGCAAAAAAAAAATTCAAAAGCCTTTCCCAGTGCCTTTGCCTTGCAGAGCCTTCTACAAAATCAGTGAAGAATGCAACCCTTTGCTTCACGCAGTGGTAAACAACCAGACAGGAAGTAAAAGATTAGGCCTGAGATGTACAGAAAAGATGGTCACCGTTTAAATTCTTACCTTCTGCACGTTGGGTTTGATGCACCGAACAAAGAAAGGGTTTGAAGAACTCAGAGTCGCCATTAAAGAATGAAGTGATTCCTGAAACACAGGTAGAGAAAAGACAGTACTTCACAAGCTGGATTTTTCGACAAGCAACCCTAGACAAGAGCTCCTGCAGCTCAGCACTGCAGACAGCATCTAACTGCAACACCTAGTGGCACACACCAGAAATTACTGCACCGTGGAAGCTCTTCCTTCCAAACAGACAGGGTCAATACCTGTGTGTTCGCTTCTTCCACTGGCTCTTCTGGTCAAAACTGGTATTACCATTTTACAATGAACAAGATTCACAGAATAATATAAAGAAAACTGATCATAAGGAAACACCAAATTGTTGTTTCAGGGGTCTTTCAAATGACTGCTAAAACTTAGGATCCACATTCCCAAACAGCTTAACCTGAGCAAGTCAAAAGGAAGGATAAGGGGGCCTATGGCAAAATCCACCAACTCAGATTTCCTCTTTCAATTTCAACCACCCCAAACCCACTCATTTTCCATCTTTCCTGAAGAAAATAGGGGTTTTCCTAGCTTTGGAACTCTGAACGATCCACTGCACATTAGACTATCAGTTGTCTGAACCTCAGCCTGAAGATAAAAATAAAAAAAAAACCCTCAGTCCTTTCATGATTATTGCTTTAATTACACATCCATCCCTTTCCTGAGCCATCATTCCGTATTTTATTCTAACTTGCCTCATTCTGTATCATTAAGTATGATGAACCTTTTTAAACTGAAGTCTTACATTTACTTTGTAGAGATACAACTGGTTGTACAGGAGAGGAGCTCAGGCTCTGAAGAGCTCACAAAGCTAGCAATGGTAAAGTTACACCCCTCAATGGTGGCACTTTGTGCCAGGCAGCAGACTGCCAAGGAGGCAGAGAGTGCACATTTTAAAGGAACACTGTGTGTCATGCTATGTGTCTTGGAGCAAAACTGTCAATGTCAGTCTGTTATAAAAAAGTCTTGCTTTAATCTGCAGACTAAGCACTTGGTGATTGAACATGCAGTGCTAAAGGCAGCAGGCAGAGTTATGGCTGTGCACAGGAGCTGGTGCAAGGCAAAGTGAGCAAATAGCAAAATAATTTGGAACATAAAAGGTAGTTCTTGGTTCGCTTGCCTTTGCCAGCTTATGGACCAGGGAGTTGGGCAGCAAATATTAAACAGAACATACAAAGATGAAAATCTTTGTGTAAAGACAAATATTTACAGCTTTGAAAAGTAAAGGCTTCATTCATATTAAATCCTTGTAAACATTACGCCTGTGGACAATTCTCTCATCCCAGGCTCCCACTTAGAGATTGGAAAAGTTGCTCAGTCTAAGCAAAAATGATTTAAACTATTTTCACTTTCACCTGTGGTACAGCCAGCCAGATTCTGCACAGTGCTGCAAGCCTCTAAGTTACTGTCAGGTGATGAGCTAATTTGGAGCTTGCCCTGCTGTAGTCAAAGTCAACAAAGTCAAAAAGATGGTATCAAAACTCTGCTGTTCTGTGTGCACCCCCAGGCCTGCATTAGGCAGGTTATCAAATGAAGAGTCAACAAATTGATCATGAGAATAAAACTGTGAAGGCAAAGTTATTATCTTCAGTTGAAATAAGATGGACTAATCTCCATAATGCTTTAAAACATGTAAAAAACACCCTGCCTAATTCTCTGGGAAAGGCATGATGTGAAGGTCAACCTCTTGTAAAGCAGTCCAGCTGGTTAATGGTTAGTTACTGTAGAATTAGATAAGAAGCAATAATGTTCTGATTTAATGTTTTATCACCCTTATGTTTATCAGGGCCACTGAAAGAGAGCAGAAGGAATACTACACATTGTTCTACCTTGCCAAATGGATGAAAAAGTATGGTCTGCTTTTGTAAGGTTAACATCTTAAAGGTCTACTTTGCACATACACAAATGACCAAGTGGAAACAGTACCTTCTGCTACCCCAGAGAACCAGCAAATAACACCATCTCATGACAAGAAATGGATACTTCTGAGATGAGTTATGGTAGCACAAAGCAAGCTGTCCTAAAAATACAATATCTGTTGTATTCAGTGTTTTTTAATAAAAGACATTCTGTATGCCCCAGCACACACTCCTTGCTGTTCTGTTCAACACTTAGCAATAGTCTTTTAGGATAAAATCTGCCCTTAAGGGGTTTGAGTCTGCTCTTTTTTAAAAAAAGTGCAAATGCATATTAATTCAAACAAAATGAAAGGCAACTTATCCAGACTTGTACTCATGCAGTTTAGATGTTTCATGCTAATCTTTCCCTTTTAAATAATTTGCAGAAAGACTTCATGCTAGATTTCAATTTGATGCCATTTTTGATGAGAGGCTATGAAGCCTCATAAAAAGGTGTTTAAAAAAAATGCCTTCCAAACTTTAAGTAAAAGCAAGGCAACACCTTAATAAGATATTTATTCAGCACTTATTTTTCTTAGCATACAGGCACTGCTGTAAGGCTTTGTGGGATTTTGTGGCTGGTTTTAGATGATAAAGACAAACTGGGACAAGAGAGACCAACTTCATAGATGAGCTTTAAAATAAGAACAAATAGGCAAGTGGGGAATGCAACAGGAGTTTTGTGGGGATGCTGCGGCGTTAGTGTCTACTTGCAACTAGCCAGGACAAGCAATTCGCTCATTAGCAAGGGCAATGTCATAGAAGACACAGCAATGTTTTCATGCTCAAGTTTTGCCTTTTTCAGCCTGCAGCTGTTCTTTACTGATTAGGTTCTGTCTATCATTGATTAACTACAGAGCAGAGACGACACATCAACTAACCTTGAACTGGAGACTGACAGTAGGTTGTCTGTGCTTGCTTCCACATTTAAGGGTGTCCTGATTGCTGCGACTTGAAATGTGTTCAAATAGATCATAGATGAAATCAAGACTGAAATGGAAAAGGAAAATAGTATTTCTAAAATGTATCTTAACAGACTATGAGGTTCACTACTCTAGAATGCAAAGAACACACTGTCTCTTAGCAAGAAGCTCCTCCATCAAAACCATACTTATTTATTTTCTCCACAATCTATGATAAACAATAGATTTTGCCTTTGAAGAATTTATCCTGGGGAGAAAAAACAACAAAAAACCCCAACAAAACAACAGCGTTCTTTCATCTCCACTCCAAACACATCATTACAGAAATGAAGTGTGAAGTCCTAGAGGCTTTACAGCATTTTACTCCACTCACTCAACCAAAAACTCCATCCGACTGCAACCGGAATAGTACCTGAACAAAGACTAAAAACAAGACTTCCAGCTCGGTTAGGGATGTAACACAAAACAGTCACTCATGCAAGCCTCACTTTCAGATAACAACTGAGCATGCTGTTTTCTACCCTATTGCTTGGGTACTCTCCTCTTAGCATTTCTACAGAAAAACAGACATTTTAATTCAATTTTAACTCCACACAGATGTTGATGCAAAAGCAAAACCAGGTCCAGCCAAGTTTAATTCATTGATTCTTTTTACCTAGATACTTCACTTAATAGATGTTATGTAAAAAATGTCATAAATCCAGAACATATAACGTAGAGAGGGAATTGCTTATTAACAGCTTCCCCTGCACAGAAGGTTTTATGGGATTTATGAGCAAGCAACTTGCACAGAAAGGCAGGATGACTGGTTGGGATAGAGTAGGGCAGCAGATGAGACAGCAACATCCAGGCTCAGCTCCCTCTCCTTCTGCCATTCCTCTTTGTGTCTTGGAGTCTCAATCAAACACCTAAAAAAAGGGATGTCGTACCACCACAGCTCACAGAGCACCACTGTAAGGACCCTAAGGCCTTACGCAGCAGAATGACATGAGACATGCAGATACCAAAGGCATCCATGCTCAGACTTTCAGTCAGATAAATCTTAATAGAAGTTCTCTCCTTGAAGCAATTACTGTATGGCAGTTTGCACTGTGGTAGTCTCCGACAGCAAGTGTTCAACCAATTAGGGAATGCCAGAAATACAAACATAAAGTGAAAAACCACACATGCATGCTGCCTGTGAGGCACTCTAAAACAGTTAAAAACCACACCCACCTTCCAGCATCCTTACTCATTACAGAGCAGCAAGTTAGTTCTCTAGGAACCCCCTGGACTGAACAGCAACAATAATATAATGTAGGTAAACCCAGCTTTGTCAGAAGCAATTACAGTTAGACCTTCTTACAGGTAACTCTGATATGCTCATTTCTGTCATATGACATGCTCATCTCTATTTCATTCTATGCTCATTTCAGGTCTGCTGCTACGTAACATCTAACATACTCAAACCTCACCAGAATTAGGTGTTCAATCCTGGCAGAATAAGTTGATACACCTTTTTTGTCCTTAACAAAAATCGCAGAAACTTACCTGCTTTCGTGTAACAAGTTCAGGAGATCATCTCTAAAAGTATCTCTGTTTTTTTCCAAGATCCCCCTGACATCATACTGGACCTAGAAGGAAACAGTTGGTTCAAACAATAAGCTAAACCGTCAGGCACCTCTCACAAGAGTGGTGCTGTGAAAAGTGCTGAGGGAACAGAGTGCTTTAGTTAATTTTGAGCAGCCATGGGGGAAAATTAAGCTAATGAAAGTTCTGCTTGGAATAATTTCAGCAAAGAAATTACCTCCCCAGCGTAGTGCTTCACTCCAAAGTTGTGAACAGCAACCCTTGGTTTTACATAAAAAGGATTATTCTAATTGGAGGGGGAAAAAAAACAGAAAAATATTTGGAGGGGGTTATCAAATTATCCTCTCAACCCATACCTAAACAGATCATTGTCCTCCAGTAAACTCCCTGGATGATTAGCACTCCAAAAGCAAACAAGTAACTCATGATAATAGGATTTGTTAGTCTGCTTCAAACGCAGTAGTAACAGACTTATAGCACATAAAAAGGCATTATACTAAACCTGAACCCCATCTGGCAGAACTATCTATAAAAGGCACTTTGAAAGAGAAGGCTGTGTTTCAAACTGGAAATTATGAAGATTGGTGGATATACTTGCATCCCAGAAATTGTGCAAAATAATTCCAGTATCACAAATAAAGATAACACTAGTCTGGACAGAGGAAACAGCTAACTTTCAGTAAATGACATGAAGGTGAAATGCTTTATTATGTCAAGGGAAATGGAAGAACTAAATTATCTGAGCTACTCCAGGTTGACAGAACTCTCATTAAGAGTACAATTTGTCTTATTCACTACAATAGAAACCTTTAAGTCAACAGCAACAAGGATATGTTCTTCCAGTAACCAACTCAGCCTTGACAGCAAAGTATAGAGAATGCCATGGAACTAAGATCACATCCAAAAAAGCCTCTAGAACTAAGCACCCATATTTTTGAACCATGAATTTCTACCAAAGCAAAGAGATTCTACATAATTTGCACAGCAAATATTAGCAAAACATCACATACAGCATGCTGGGCATTCAACTTCTCCAGCAAGGTGGAGTCAGTAGCTTGAGGAAAATGGCTCTCCTCATTGATTAGTGCCAGTAGTCCCAGTTTCTAGAATAGCAAGAAGCAGCAGAAGATGAATTAGTGCATGGATGGAAACAGCTGTTGACCCCAGTTCGGAAAAATCACAAAGTCCTTTAAGCTGCTGTCTGCAGAAGCACAAAAATACTCATACACAACTAAAACCCCACTCTTGAAGGTGATTATAATCCTGTTTTTCTGGCAACACTCCTTTTGAAATATAGAACATACAATCTGTAAGCAAAATAAAGAAAAATGACCTACTGGAAGAATAAGTTCTCCTGATGTAGGCAGATTTTAGATACATACAATTACATTGCCCCAGAATACATCTCCAGCCTCCAAGACATCCAGTGATCAGGAGTCCAAGGAGTTTCTGTAAAACAGCCTTTCAAAAAAGTTTCTTCCATATAATTATCCACCCAGTTGTTGAACCAATGCAAACTTTTAGCACACACAGTGCCCAGGGGCAGAGTAAAAGATATACAGTTTAACTTCACGTTGCATGAAGCACAATCTCCCTCTGCTTTACATATGCCTCAGTGTAATTTCCTTTGATGTTTCCTATTTCTCATGCTAGAAGAGGTGGTAAACAAAGCAAGTACTCCACAGTTAATTAATATGTCCAGCAAGCTCCAAGTAGATAACAGACTCTCAGAAAAACATGGGTCTCCACATGCACATTTTAATAAGCCACTTCCCAAGGGCTCAGAGAAGCTTCTGAAAAGCCACACTACCCTGTCTGCAGTCACATTCTGTCAGCTGGATCCCCTGGCTGCTGCCACTCACTTCTGTGCTAGTCTGAATTCTTGCAGTCACACATGCTGCCATGGAGATAAGCTCACATGGCCTGTCTGTACTGATGGCAAGAGTGAGCATGGATCAAATGATTCTTTTTTATCATCTTCAAATATTGCTTTTGTATATAATCACACATGGAGAAAAGCTGCTGCAAGGAAAAGAGCTCACAATATAATCCTTAACATAGCCATACATTAAAATTATCTGTTTAAAGTTTGCTGTTTAAATATGCAAGATCCACCATTATGTTCACTTGTTCTTTTTGTTGACAAATGTTTTAAAGACATATTACCTCAGAATAAAAAACTAAAAATAGATAACAGTATCAAATTCTTTCTTACCTTTTCAATAAGATCCAAGCACTCTCCATTGTCTGTCCAGTCAATATCCTCCCAAATTAGTCCTTCCCTAAGGAAAATAAAGCAGGCCTTTTTATTGTAATTATTTTAGTTGTAGAAATAGGAGAAGCTGCTGAATTTATCCTGTAAATTACAGGAAAATCAGATTGCTTTTATAAAATACATAGCTCCAGGCAGAGACTTCCAAAGGAAGCTAACTTAGCTGCAAACTAGGACTTAAGTGAACATGATATTTTCAAAATTCTTTCAAATTTCTCCTCTCTTTCTCACCTGCTGTATTCCAGTTGCTCCAAGGAAAAGATGTGCTTGTTGAAATACTCCTGAAGCTTCTCATTTGCATAGTTAATATTGAACTGCTCAAAACGGTTTACCTAAAGAGACAAAACATTTTCAAAAATGCATACACTTCAAGTATTTTACTTTGCAAACAAGGGTTTGCAAACCCTTGTAACCCAACAATGGGTTAGGTAGTATGTTTAAAAATTAAGTTCCAGAGACAATGACAAAAATATGTAAAGCAATAAAGCATAAATATCAGACAATTCATTTGAATAAGCTTTTGAAACCTACCTCAAAGTTTTCAAATCCAAATATGTCCAAAATTCCAATAGTCTTGAAGTCTTCCTTGCTCCTGATTCTACTATTGATTTTCTTAATGACCCATGCAAAACACTGGGAATAAAGTGCCATAGCCATAGAATCTCTGCTGTCTATTGCCTGCATTATAGAGGGAATACACAACACATCAGTTGCCCTGTGACTGAAAACTGACCAGACTCTGTTGGTCAGTGTCCTTAGCACAGCACAAAACAGTGTATAATGCAAGCAGCTTCTATTCCCTTGTAGCTTGGCAGCAATTGTATTAACATTTACAAGGCATCATGATTCTAGCTTTAACAGTTTATCTTAAAACAGATGTATATCTATGTGGCTTTAAAATTACATGTCAGGGCTAAAGCATTCAAAAAACTAGGAAATTAAAAACTTCAGGTGTGGCGGAAGGAAATAGAAGTGTAGGAAACAATATCTTAATTCACCTTTTCCAGAGGGAAATATAATATACATACCTCTTTCTAATTCTCTTCTAAATTATAAAAATATTTCTCCTGAAAATTTTGAAAAAACACCTCCCTGACACAAGTGTCCATACTGAAAAAAATATCAGCCTATGTGATTAGAATTTGAAAAAAACGGGACATAATCAGGCTTCATAAGGATAAGAGACAAGATATAAGCCCTGGCTAGAATAATAGGATGGGATCTAAAGAGATTATATCCTTCCCAAAAAACTATGTGGTACTTTTGATTATAACTCTGATGCATGAGCTAAGCTTCTGTTCTTGAGTGATCAATGATTTCTCTGGACTTGAAAACTAAGACATCTTTCAAGGACCCTAAAAACATCAAAATTGAGATGCCTTTACCTGTTGTATACTAAGAGGTGTTAGGATTTCTTCTCCCCTGAGGATCATTGACCTCTGAGTCAATGCTTCTGTTAGCTGCGTGGAGTCCAACCCCAGTAACTCAGCAGATCTACACAGGGCTGGCAAAAGAGAAAGACAAATACAAATATGTCCTTAAATGAATAAATCTATGAGCCCAATTCAGTTTTCTATCATTTTTATTATTATTATTACTACTACTACTACCACCACCATTTAAGATGCTCCTAAAATGACAGGGATTAGAGATGAAAACACAACTGGAAATTCTAGGGTACCGTTTTGCTGCTCATGAAAAGGCATAATTATGTACAACTGAAGGAAATTAGCAGTAGAAATACTTCACAAGGAAGTCACAAATATTTATTTTCCTCTTAATATTACATGTCAAGAATTCAAACAATCTACTGCTTGCCTTAACACATGTTTCCAGATACATACAATAACTGACTCTTTGTCCACATGAATGTGTTTCTGCTATGCTTGGAATGATGAGGATAAACCAATGAAATTTTTCTTCCAGGCATATTTTAATTTTCAGTTTTGCTACAATGTGATATATAAAGCAGTACATAATGGTACTCTCTAATGCTATATTTAAGCAAATATTTAAAATGCCCACCATCTCAGTCTTTGGAGGCACCAGCACAATTCTTTTGGATATGCAACTGAAATATTAAAAGCTCTAAAAAAAGATACTTGCAGTGGAGTTTTTGGTTAGGGAATGTATTTGAGCACTTATGTTTTGTCAGCTTGAGAATTCTTCAAAGAAGGAATTCAATTCAAATAGAATTTCATTACTGTCAATGGAACAAATATGTGCCCAAGGTCTTCCCATATTAAGACCTAGCATCCAGCAGCAGACTACTCTGCCTCATATGTTAAACCCCAACCTCCCAAAGTACATTTTAATCAAAATTTAGAGATGTTAAAAAGCAGTAAAACCCTTTCATTGCTTGTCCTTGCTATGTTGAGATATACTAATGATAAATAAGGCTTTCAGAACCCCAAGAAACATTCAGATTTGGATGCAAAACCTTCTCACCTGTTTTAAACGGTACTTGTGCCCCGCCAGCAGTGATGAACTCAATGTTTCCCAGATGCAAAATGCCGGCTAAAAGTCTCAGAACTTCTCGTACTTCCTCCCTGCTGAACTCCATTACTTCCATTGCAGTCTGGAATGACATGAGAGCTTCTTCAATAAAAGGTACATAGACTCAAAACTGGGAGGTCTTAGTAAGGCAAGTCAGGGCTAAAAGAAAGCTGTCTCAAGTCCATCCCTTTGGGTTTCATCCCAAACGGAACACACTCCAAGGCATCACTGGGACATCTTTGAACATGTAGTATCACTTTGCCCTTAAGAAATTTCATTTTGGTGCTGTAATGATGTCGTATTTTGCTTTCAAATTAATTATTAAAATTGTATAAATATTGTAATGACCCACTTAGTTGTGCACGAGATGCAATTATTCTGATTTGAATTATTAATTGATGACCTCCTGCCTGTTTTTACCGAAATCTTCCTGTTGGCCTTGTAGGTAACAAGGTATGGGCAAGGAAACACCGCAGCATGTAAGATTTAATCATTTTTGTACACAAACATGTACCTTAAAACTGAGCAAGAAAGTTATCTATATAAAAAGCGTTGAATTTATGAATAAACAATACCACAACAATCAAGGCTCAACTACATAAATGAGAAGAAGAGCAAATAGTAAAATATCAAAAGAAACATTAAAACAAGAACTTTCCTTCAACACAAAAGGGGTAATTGTATGCCTCTTGAAATGATCAAACTTTCCAAATTTGAGTGTAACATGATCCTGTCTGATCTGAACCAAATCACAGTTTTGTATCCTTACAGTCAGACTCATCATGCTCTAATCACTGCAGGTGTTTCACAGATGACATATTTTATCTTTCCTAAGTCATCCCTTTCAAATTGAAAAGCCTCAGAATCATCCCACAATTCAAAGCAGGGTAGAGATAATGAAGGTTTCATTTCCAAAAAAAATACTTTCACAGCAAAAGGGCAGCAGCACTACAAGTTCATCTCCATGCTCAATGTGCTTCCCCTCCCTGTCTTCTACAAAAAAAGTTCCCCTTAAGTAATATTTCCAAGACTTACACTGCTATAAAAGCAGGCAAAGGAGATGACTATAACAGGAAAAGACAGTTGAGGGTGAGTTGTGGTTTCTGCCCACCTCCTGCTCTGGGAATGCAGCCTGGCAGCCCCTGCTCCAGCCCGCCCAGGCAGCGAACAAACATCACTTGCCCAGCAGATTTCATGGTCTGCCTACCCTTAGATGACTAGCACAAATTAAATGTCATGCTAATCAACTTCAGCATGTGACTACAATATAGGTAAGTTACCAACATTTCCAACACTTCCTTCTGCCATACAAGATGAGGGAATTTTACACTGAAAAAATCTGCTGCATCCACTGCAGATTAGTTCATCAATTTGGAAAAAAGATTAAGATAGCTAAGCAAAAACAGTTTAGTGAAGGGCATAAAACCAAATGTTTTATCTGATTTTTAAAATCTAACACACATCACCTCAGTGCTACAATACCCAATTAGTGTGGTCAGTATTGACTAATTGCTGTGGATGTAAGATATAAAGTCATTCAGAGAGATTCCATCAGGATGCATTTTTTAAATTTGTGCTTATGTTTTCATAACTCTTTAGTGCAAGTTACTCCACACAACAAGTGGATTCCTCAGCTGCAACTTAGAAGAGTTATGGGTGCTTCCTGCGTGCTGTACTGCAGACTCCCAGTAGATGTCACATGATTTGGGCAAAGCTTTCAGACTGAAAAACAGTGATACATATATAGATATATATATATAGGTATATATATAGGTATATATATATACACACATGTATATATGTACAAACCTGTAATATAAAACAATGCAGGGGAAGGCAAAGGCTTGTAAAAATCTGACTGACTTCCCAACAGATATCCTTTTCATTTCAAAGCACAAGCATTTTGCTAAATTACAGCATGCTTTGAAACAAAAGACTAAAAATGAAATACTGGAGGAAAGATAAAGGCATGCTTAAAATGACAGTGAAGCATTTTGAGAAAATATAAGTCCTTGTAAGATTAATGCCTCAATGAGAGAGCTGCATATGGAGGAAAGCACAGGAAGGCTTTGTATGCTGCTGTCAATGGGCCCCACACATCTGAACTTCCAGCAATTTTTAAGGCAAAAGAAGGAGGGAAGCAACTCACAATGACTTCCTTGAAAGAATCTTTGTCACTGATTGTCTTATCCACCACACATCCAGACTGGTTCAGGTAGTGGTAGTTCTCAGGTACAGATAAGTAAAAAGCATCTAAGGAGAGAAAACAGGGTGAGTGAAAAGAAATACCTAAACAAAAGTACTCCACAAGTTACTATGTCAAACAGTTCACAACTCATTTGCTCAGAAATTATAACAATGCACAAGACAAGGTTTTATATTAAAATCAGATGGGGGGTTATTTTGCTGGCTTTTGTTTTATTAAGCTGCATGATAGAGTTAACTCTACTTTTTAAAAAGCATGTGAAGACAGCAGGCCCACAGGGAGATGCTGAGACAACTTTAGGCTTTACATATACAAATGTAATTTCTTTAGTTCAGTGAATTTATTCTTTATGAGAGAGGATTAGAGCAACCAGAATGATTTATCTTTGTTGCTGTGGAGTTTTTTAGTACCAGCAAAAATATTCTGTTTGAACATGTTTGTCCCCAAGTAATTTTCACAAGGCCACAGCAGAAGCTGGGAGGAAAAACTATCATCAGCTCAATAACACACTTCGGCTAACTGGGTTCCCTTATCAAGTTGAGCTCAAATTCACACTCCCTGAATCACAGCTGAATAAATAACCCATTTCTCAGTTTGGGTTAGTGGGTTTCTGCAGTTAAATTCTCCACTGCTGTCTCCACGGCTGGCTGCTAGCAGAAAACCACTACAGTTGTGTAACTGGTTCTTTGCCACTCACCTTTCTCTCTCTCTTCCATCCCTGCCAGCAGAGCATAGAATATATGATAATTTCTTTCCCTGGGGTTTTGTCTTACTACACGATTCTGTCAAAGCAAAAAATAGTTTCCACTTAAGTGATAATTTTTAAAGACAAATTTTTTATCTACAATTTCAGACAAAAATTAAATCAAACTTAATAAATGAGCAAAAGCAAACATCAACTTACTTTTTCCAATAAATCTGGAGCCAGCAAGAAAAGCTTTAGTCAAGGAATAAAGTAAAAATCAATTAATGCAGAAGCTTTTTATAATATTCCTTCTTTTATTTGAGAAAATAGCAATGATGGTCTTTTCTTACAAAATGCTAAGCCTGTTTCATACAATACATCTACAAGAACATAAATAAAGTAGCAACAATGATAATATTGCAGCAGTTCTAATATCAGTGTATCAATACCTTCTCTTCCATCCCATTAAAACTGGACTTGGCAGATTCTGCATTTTACATAACATCTGTTTTTCTCACCTTTTTTTTCCCTAAAACTTGGAAACAACCTCAAGAATTATTTTTTTCCCACTGAAAAAGTTTATGTTTCAAATAGTAGATAGGATTCCCTTGGAATATTCCTCATCCCCACACTTTTGGTGGAGCTGGCTCATATTCTGATTTTGCCAAATGCAGGACAAATACAAGGATTGAACCCACCCAGACTCACACTGCAGAAATTGAGCAGCTCTGCTCTTTAAAGTACTTTTCCAGAGAAGTAAGCAAATGATCTATGGATACAGTAATGAAGGAAATGGCTGACAACTCAAGATATTCCTGAGGACTCCCAATGCTGTTTTAGCTCATTACATGGGAAATGCACACGAGCCGTGTCACACTAGTGGTAGCAATACAAAGTGCTGCTCCGCCAAGAGTTCATACACTCCATGCCACCACAAAAGCATGTGTGCATGAGTGAATTTGGTGTTTGCTTCCCCTTCCCACCTGTATCAGCTCTGCATATATTTCAGGAAGGGGTGAAAGGACAGACAATGGCAAGCCAGTTCTCCCTCAGTCCTCCATCCAGGAGGTACATTGGTGCTTCCCACAAACAGGAGTCATATCACCAAATGAGGATACAATCCATAATTCTTCCTCCCTGAATGTTTCCTTTCTGACAGATGTTCAGCTGAATAAACTTCCCAAAGCGACTTGAGTTGTTGTTGTAAACTGTCTTTGCATTGCCAAAAGCTTCCATAATTGGACTGTGAAGACAGAGAACAACAGGAGTGTTAAAATGTGACCAGCATGACAACAGCTTCACATGGAGCTGGTGAAAGGAACAGCACTCTGACAAGCTCCCCTTGACATTCTCCTCAGCAGCAGCCGACATCGCAGCATTACCCTCCATTTAGTGGTGGGGATCTCAGTTTCCTAGAAGAGAATGCAAGTATTCATGCAACAGGAAGATAAATCATACTGATCTACTCTGCAGCTGCAGAATAGTAACTGCTACTTGCTACTTCTTTTTTAATTGCTCAAAAGATGCACACAATTATCACTGCAGTATTCAAATGATAGAAATAAGAAATCTCAGCACATGCAAATTGCTAGGCAGATGTAGACAAGAGTCCTTGTCCTAGGGCAATTAAAAAAAAACCAAACAAAACTACATCAAGATACACATACATAGGACATACAGCAGAGATAAAGCAAGATAAACAAAAGTAATAGCATCTCCAATTGCCTTTGTTTTCAAACAGTTTAGAACCATGTCATTTCATGTGAACACCAAGATTTTTTTTTTGCTTGCATAGATTGTGTCCAATTTAACTGATGCATTTACTAATCTGTCTTATCAGTTCTCCTTATCCTCCCTTTCCTCAGCATGCTTTTACCACTTGAGCACATATTCTCACCATGCTGTATCTTGTTCTACCGTATCCTCAGGCTACACAAACTGAACAAAAGGTTTCTCCCTCCCATCACCCATTTTCCTTACTCTGATTATCTGAATTCAGCCCCAAACAAAAATGAAAGCCACCATTAAAGCTTCATCCATTCAAAACTCTGCATACTTTTGCTTCACTAAGAGATACCACCGTGCTCACAACTCTCTAGAGCAGCAAGGTAATTTTGTTTAATGGAGTATTTCCCTTTCTCCAGTATATATTTTACTGTTTAGTAAACATATACACACACATTGCATTGCATTCAGTAAACACACATACACACGATTACATTGCAAGCTCTTATTTAAATGTCAAGGTTTATGTCTTCTGAAAAAATTACTGCTATATTGAAAGATCCAATACCTGCTCTCAAGAATAGCTTGCTCCACACAGGACCTCTTCTCTCTGGAGGACAGCTCCAGTGGATGTTGGCTCATTGCAGACAAGAACTTGAGAATCAGCTTAGCACTCTCTGTCTTACCAGCACCACTTTCACCGCTGAAAGAAGAGGAGGAAATGGTTTGCACAGTCCCAGTGGCCAGGCCAGTGAAGAAGCCCTCTCTGGCTGGCTACCCAAACTCTACATTACTGGAAGTCAGGAAGACTGGGGCAATTATAAGTGATGGTCTAATGGAGCCAGAATACCTCACTAAACTTCCTGAATATGACATCCAGGGAAAAACACAAACTGTCCTTAAGCTTCCTATCACTGCTCAGACAGCATTTAAAGGCACTGACTGCATATGTACACATACCTAGGAGGCAACAAAGAGCTCTCTGAATGCAAACAGTTATCCAACACTTCCCATCATCATGTTAAAACAAATTCAAAACAAAGGCATGGCAATGGTCAGGGATAAAGACCAAACTGAGAATTAAGATGGGAAAGTTTGGGATACATTGCAGCAATCTAGCTAATGAAGGAGCCCTACTGTGAGAAGTAAGTTAGAGACACCAATGCCCATTCTAATACATAAAGGCTACTTGTATAATTAATACTGTAATTCTTAGTGAGCTACATACTCCTTAAACAAACTTTTTAGATACCTATTGAAACAAACCAGAATCATATAAGTTCAAAATGTACAATTTCCACCTCTTATTAGCATCAGAGGTATAAAACATGTCATCACAGGAGAACAAAGCTATTTGATAATGCTAAATTGACATTTTAAAAACTAACTGTTAATAAGCAATCCTGCTGATACAAACAGAAGGCAATATACTCAGTTTCTCTTCACAACTAATACTCTGTAAAGGGAAAGTTTCGATTTGGCTCATTTCCGCAATACCCTTTCCCTTCAATAATGTAGCCTAAACACACACTGAGCCATTAAGAAATATAACTTGTGGGTAAAGTTTGTTTAGTTTGCTCACTCTTAATCTACAGTCATACATCTTAGGATACATTGTATCCTAAACTGTGGCCTAGCTCCAAATTAAGCTGTACCTCATTCCAGTTTACTCCCAAAGAAAGAGGGTACATCTTAGTCTTCACCTTTTCCATTGTAGCAAGTGGGAATTTTTTCCCTGACTTTGATGGAGCACAACTTGGCACGTAGAGCAAGCTTAGATAATTTGACAGTCTTTTGTTGCGCCATTGCTGAGTAATCACCCCACTGATTTTAGCTTACAACAAAGTATGCTTTCTCATAAAAAACAAAGAAGAAAGGTTCCACCCAAAAAAACAGCATGACATTATCCTGCAAATGAATATCAACAATATTAGGAGAGAGACATTCAGGATCCATAATGAGACATCTTCACAACTGCCAATATGTTCCAGGAAGTGTGATTCATCCATTATATTTATACCACATCAAAGAAATTCTGTAGTGTTTTTAATGTACTTTTACCCTTGATGTTTGGCCTTTTCAATATTTGTCCTATGGTGACTTTATGATGCTTGTGTCCCCAGTCATGTGTTCTGTTTAAGCTGGATATTGAGTTTTGCAACTTTAAGACTGGTTCTGAGTGCGAGAGGAAAGAAGTGTGCAGCTTGCTTTCAGTAAAGGCACTTGCATCCCTGCAACATGGACACCGGGAGAGAACTCTCCTTTGCTTTTAGCTAGCTGAGGTAGAGAAGTTCCTGGGACTGTGGCTTTTCTTTTTATTGGAAATGATCAGCTCCGTTCTGGACTGAAAACCCAGAAAAACACCGAGAGCTTATACCTGGGGCCCACCAAGGCCCATGATGCGGCCTTTTCCAGTGCATGAGGGACTGATAAGAGACTGAGTGAGCTGAGCTACACATCCCATGACAAGGACTTCCTGAATTTGCCATCTCTTCAGAATAGTGAGAGGTTTTATTGTTTAATATTATTCATTTTTATACTTGTAAATACTTTGCTTGTTAAATAAACAATTTTTTCCCATTCTTCTCCAAGGAAATCTTTTCCCAAACCAGTTGGGGGAAGGGCTGCTTAAATCTGCTTTCTAGAGGGACCCCTTTCGAAGTTTCCTCCCAAATCTGCCTTAAACCAGGACAGTATTCCTTCCCTTTCTCTTTGCAGGCCCTCACTCACTCATCTTTTCTGCCCAAGAAGCAAATACTTAATATTCCTGCATTCAATACTAACCATAAAAAAAAACATTTCTACCAGTAGTTTTGAGAGCTTCACAAACCCTTGCATTATTCTTGTCTAGTGCAATAAATCATCAAATTATACCCACTTCTTCCTGCCTAATTCTCTCTCTCTAAGCCATGCATATAGCTCAACAGCAGGCACAGGGTGACATGGAGGACATCACCTCTTTCATTGATACCATCATTCCTCTGCCCCCACTCACTGTCACTTGATCTGGAGAATCTGTGGTTCTATGGAAGCTGGAAGTTACCCCACTGCAATTCTATCCTGTAGCCATTCTACAACTGAGATGTTCAAAACTGATGGAAAAATATCTCCTGCACCTCTGTCTGGTGTTATGTGGTGTTATGCACAATTACATGCTCTTGTTACTTTCTTAGAGCAGGAGAGACTCAGAACTGGTTTGGTTCTGAACCTGCCCAGTGTCTTATTCTGAAAGTTGCCAACTGGAGATGGCCATGGAAGACATACAGATATATCCCTTCTGTATTCTTCCAGCTTCCAGTTAATTGCTGTTCAGAGGCTTCCTGATCTAAACCGGGTTTTTATGTGTCTTGTAACCCTCAATATATTTATCCTTGAGTTTCTAGCCATACTCCCTTAAAAAGCAAATGGTCATGTTTTTTCAAATTGACCTCCTATTAGCTTCATTTGATACCTCTCAGTTCTCATGGTAGAAGGAGAAACAAACAATTCATCCTAGTACTTTTTCTGCTGTGCATGACTTGAATGTTAGTGGCTCAAATTCAAGGTGCCTGTCTCCATTAGCTATTTCACATGTTATATTTTTTATTATTTTTAAAAATTTTCCATTGAAATACCTCCAGTTCCACAAAGTACAAAGGATGCATTTACACAACATTCTCTATGCATTTAGTAGTAACCACTCCATTCTATTCACTTTTAGTTACATGGGATCAATCTTTCAGAGTCCTTAGAAAGCTTTCACCTACAAGGTCAGTAAAAGGGTGAATTTTTTAGTGCAACTTTTCCAGCCCATGAGTTTAAGTGTCCAGCTTGTTCCACATCATTACTTTCAGGATTGTGAACACATTAAGTCTGACAGCAAGCCAGAAGGCCCCCATTTAGAAGATCTTTTGACTTTCTCCATGATTTGTTCTGTGCAGGGCTAAGGGCACAGCAGCCTGGACTCCACAGCGTAAAAAGGGCATGACTGCCACAGCGTAGAAATGGGTCACTGAGAGAGACTCCTTATTCTGAAGGATGTAGCACTAAATAATTTCCCTGTAATGTCTGGGTAAGAGACAGAACAGTCTAGTGGCTGCTCATCACTGGCACACCAAAGAAACTGCTTCATGAACACCACTGGAACCCTTAACCCAGCTCCTGAGGGCCAGATGACCGGAAGCCCTACATGGAGGAAGGGCCCAGGAAGGCCAAAGGGTACTTGAACCAAGACGCAATGCCAGCACATGTCTTGGCCCTACCTCCTTTTAGAATTTCTATCAGCTGAACACCGCTGGAACCAGGAGTGGTAGCTATATTTGTTCTTTTCTGCCTTCTTATCTTTCTTCCTCTAATTTCCTCTTCTCAGAGCTTTGAGTAACTTAAAATTGGATAAGCTTAGAGTTTGCAAAGTTAAAGGGCAAAGTTAATGCTCTGAGAAGTGTTTTATGT
>VWYI01012284.1:32697-55504 GCA_013399455.1 Anthoscopus minutus | reverse complement strand
TATGTATATATATATCACTTTCCAGGTATCATTTTTCTTAAAAGCTTTTGATGCGATTGATTATTTATGCAATCCAATGGAACGAGTTAAAACGTTTTTTCTTAAGTAGACAAATCTGTGCTTTAAAAAACCCAAACAAATAAACACACTGCCCCTCCCAAGAAAAATACAAGGAACTATAAGTACATAGTACTACTTTAATTAAATTCCTAATGTTTTCATATTTAAACAACTAGTATAGAAGTTTTTAAAATATAAAAGTGCCCATTCAGAATATTGAAAAGTTTGCCACATGTAAAAATGAATAGCAGATTCCCTGCTCTCGGAAGACTTGAAATGTGAAGAAAACAAGAAATTGCTTTTCTTTTTTAAAAAAACACGAGGAAAGGAAGGAGAAGAAAAAAAGAAAAACCCAAAACTTTCTGATCATAATCTTACTTAGTCTCCTTGTCAAAATAATATGTAAGCCCATTTCTATATATAGAACCAATTTCTAGCTTCATCTGAAAGGCTATCTTTTGTATGAATACACCTGAATGTCCAAATCATGTTCTAAATTCCTTATTTCCTCATTCTGAATAGTAGAGGTCTACTGTACATCTCCTGATCAACTGGTACATGTTCCTGATATATGTTCCTAGTAATGGTGCATGCCCTTCAAGTCAAATTTTGTGATGGAAGAATAAAATCATTGCCATATACTATGGAAATTCATCTTCAGATTGCTTTCCAGGTAAATGACAGCATTCACAATACAGCATTTATTGTTTTCCACTGAGAATAGCAGAAGCAAGAAAATCTGTGAAAATACTTAAAACTAAAACAGGTGTTCCTACATAATTTTTGCCATTAACATCATGTATGTACTGTCTTAACTAAGTATATCTGTAATCTGTAATTAGTGCACAAAGCTGTTCATTAAAATGTCCTAAATATATCCACACAATTAGAAAACATAGTTTAACTAACCATTATGTTGGCTTACTGTGAATCTGTTAAAGGCTACATTTACAGCAGTTTAACACTAAATAAACAGATGTTGTGAGACAGAGGTAGCATTTTTATATGAAACTAAATCTACTTTTATTTATATCCATCTTAATCTTGGAAAAATCAGTGCAAGAATTTGATCTTGGAAGGTGTTGAATAAATCTGTAAACAGCCTCAGATATCCTGTACCAAAAATATTATCATAGAATGGAATCATAGAATGGAATCATTTATGTTGGACCTAAATGACCTCCAAGGTCATCGAGTCCAATCTCTGACTAATCACCATCTTGTCAACTAAACCACAGCACTAAATTCCATGTCTAGTCTTTCCTTGATCCATTCCTGGGATGGTAAAAATGGTACTTCCCTGGACAGCCCATTCCAATGCTTAATCACCTTTTCAGTGAATAAATTCTTCCTAATATTAAACCTGAACCTTCCCTGGTTCATCCTAAGGCCATGCCCTCTTGTCCTGTTGCTGGATGCTTGGGAGAAGAGGGCAACCCTCACCTTGCTACACTCTCCTCTGAGGAAGTTTTAGAGAGTGATAAAGTCACCCCTGAGCCACCTCCTCCTCTACAAGCTAAGCAACTCCAGCTTCCTCAGGCACTCCTGACAGGACTTACACTCCAGAACTTTTGCCTGCTGTGTTGTCCTCATCTGCACTTGGTCCAGGCCCTCAATGTCTTTCCTGCAGTGAGGAGCCCAGAACTGGGCACAGGATTTGAGGTGCAGCCTCACCAGTGCAGGGGGACAATCCCTGCCCTGGGCCTTCTCACCACACTATTGCTGGTACAGGCCAGGATAACTTTGGCCTTCCTGGCTGCCTGGGCACATGCTCATGTTCAAACTCTGTCAAGCCCAGGCTTTCTTCTGCCGGGAAGCTTTCCAGCCTCTCTGCCCACAGCCTGTAGGGATGAATAGGGTTGCTGTGATCAAAGTATAGGAACCTTCACTTTATCTTATTGAGCCCCATATCACTAACCTTGGCCCACTGAACCAGCCTGTCCCGATCCCTCTGCAAAGCCTTCCTAACTTCCAACAGACCAACAATCCCATCCAACTTGGTGTCATCTGCAAACTGATTGAGGGCACCCTTGGCCCCTTCACACAGATCATTAACAAAGATATCAAACAGGACTGGACCCAGTATTGAGTGCCCACTATTGACCAGACATCACATGGATGTGACTTCATTCACTACGCTTCTACTTCACCACTCTCAGGGCTCAGCCATCCAGCCAGTTCTTAACCCAGTGAAGAGTGCACCTGTCTTAGCCATGGATTACCAGATTCTCCAGAAGTATGCTCTTGGAGACAGTATCAAAGGCTTTGATGAAGTACAGGTGGACAACATCCACAGCCTTCCCATCACCCACCAGGTGGGTCACCTGGTCATAATAGGAGATCAAGTTGATGAAACAGGATCTGTCTACCCTAAACCCGCATATCTGACCCTGATCCCCTGGTTGTCCTGTACATGCCATGTGATCACACCCAAGATAATCTGTTCCATAACCTTGCCAGGTACCGAGGCCAGGCTGACAAGCCTGTAGTTCCCTGAATCTTCCTTCCAACCCATCCTGAGAATGGGCAACACATTGCTCAACCTCCAGTCATGGGCGACCTTCCCAGTTAGCCAGAACTGATGACAAATGATGGAGAGTGTCTTGGTGAGCTCTTCTGTCAGTTCATCAGTACCCTCAGGTGGATCCCATCTGGCCTCATAGACCTGTGTCTGTGACACAGCAGGCCTTGTTTAATGTTACATGTATATAATGTTTTCAGAGGATCTCAGTTACCTTTTATGAGTCTTGCCAGCAGGGCTTACCTTTTCTATTGTGTGTGGGACACTGTTAGTCTCTTGAAGGATGACTACAGAAAAGTTGACTTCCTGAATTTTTCATTACTTACTTAAATATCTAAAGAAGTATAAATTCTGCTGGGATCTGGTTCCTTTTGTAAGACGTATTCAAGAGACTAGTATTTCTAACCGTGTACTGAAAACTATTTTACATCTTCCTGCACAGAGGCAATTCTGATACTGCAGTAGTCATTTACTTGTTATTTTACTGGATTTTATTCAGTAGAACATAAATTAAAACTAATAAAAATTACAAACTAAATTTTGACCATTAATTAAAATAATAAGAACAAACATGAGTGTTTGTTCATGAGCTCATGAATAATGAATTTTATTCAACTATCTTCCCTAAAGGGGAAAAGTCCTGCTGTCTCAACATATCAGGAAAATTGCCTTTTAATGATTGTTCTGGAATCCTAAGTATCATTATATTGAACTGCTGGAGGAAAAATGTGTTTATATTTAATTTATAAATCAATAGGTGCTTTTAATTGAGACCATCATTTGAACTAGATTTGCTCAAGAACACCACGCAATTTGTTACTTTAAATTATTTTAGCAGAAAGTGTTTAAAACTTAACCCCAAAATTTCTATGGTAAAGGTCACAAAAACCTTTGCAATTTAAGTGTATTTCTTTTAAATGCATGAAGAGAAATAATCACACAGTTTCTGGATTCCAAGGTTGTTATAAATGATAAAATAATGTAGGGAATGACAATAAAATTAGAGAGGAAACTGTAGAAAATCAACCAATCTTTGTAATGGCAGCTTAATGGGTGTACACCTCACATTACATACAAGCAATTTTATTTTGTTAACTAACTGATTTTAAAGTATCAAATTTTTTTAATAAAGAAACACACCTAGCAGATGTATAAACAATGTTCCCTTCATCTTACTTGCAGCTGAAGGCTGGTCTCTTTGAAAGCTTTGTTTGAGAAAGTGAAGAACTTTTAATGCTCTAGGAAGACTGAAATGCATTTAGACAAGTGACAGAAATGCCTTCTAAAGTTAATTACATCTGCTTTCCCCTCTCCCTTGGTGTTCATTACCTTTAAACGGAGCCACACATTGGCAGAAATAATTACCAGGTTGGTCAATGCAGGTGGCTCCATTCTTGCAGGGAAATGAAGCACACTCATCTATATCTGTTTCACAACTTGCACCTTTGAAAAGATTAAAGTTTTGAACACTTAATAAAAAATCAGGTGTCAGTTTCTAATTCATTTGCACCACAAAAATCTCAAGAAACTTGTGAAGATAAGCTAACATATGTCAGCCAAATAAACAGCCACATTACTATCAGCATATATTTTTTTCTTAAAACCACAAATATATACCAACTTATTTCTGATTTGCTAAATGGCAACTAGTTTTCCTTACATGCACAAGCTTTGAAGGAAGACCTTTTTAAATACAGACTAATTTATCTTGTGCTATGTAGTTTACAGAGGCAGTCAGTGTTCCAGTTTGTTGGACTGGAAATTGAACATTAGCCCAGGGCAGATAAAGAGAAATGGCAATAAAACAGAAGCAAATCAGTTAGTAATGTCTTAATGAATGTTTTGTGGACTACCTGGCTGTGGAAAACAAGGGTTACTATGAAAACTACTCACCAGTAAAACCAGGTAGACAGGTGCATGTATAGCCGCCGATAAGGTCTGTGCATGATGCATTATGAAGACATGGAGAAGACTGACATTCATTTATATTTGCATCACAAGTTATACCTATGAAAATCAAGGAGAGGGGAAAGAAGTTATTTCATAGCACCTTTAGGTAAAAACCAACATTTATTTTAACTGAATATAATTCACATATCAGAATCTATTTGACACTCTTTTTATATTCAAATCTGTGTGTTTATGACAGATGTTCATCTTCCGAATGTTTAAGTTGTTCATTAATTTTTTTAAAAAAATTAAAAATACAGTCATGAAATAGTTTACTAAGGCTTAAAGCAGACAATTTTCTTATATAAATATAGAAGAACAGAAAACAAATTGCATTAAGTATAATAGACTATTGCAGTGATGTGAGAGGAAATTTCTAATGTTCGTGATAAGGCAGATGTACTCCCAAAAAAATGTGAAAAAGAAATCTGTTATAAACGAGAAGAAAATTTGTTCCGATCTAGACTATAAAAAACCCACATGACTACTCAAAGTATAAAAATACTTTATTGCTAATACTTTTCAATGAACCAAATTCTTTATCATTTGAAGAATTAATGAAAAAATGAATCAATTGCATGATTTGGGAAGTTAAAAGCATTTAAAGAAATAAAAATGCAAACAATAATTTTTCTGAATATATGTGTTGTAGAAATGTACTAAATATCCATGATGGTTAAAAAATGGTACTTTAAAAAGAAAATGGATACACTTTAAATTCCTGATCTAAGCTGAAAGCATAGCTGCAGCTACTAATGTATGCACTTATCTAAGAGATTAAATTTTCCATATAAATTATACAAATATGCCAAAACCAAAACTTTTACCACACAGCTGGATTTTTTTCTCAATTTGATGATATTAAAGATTAAAAATATTTTAAAAGCTTGCGTAAAACAGTGTTTCCTTGTTGGAGACAGTGGCCCAGCTAGTGGTTCTCCTATCCTCCCCTGGAAAGAAGACAGCTTTTGGGAGCCACCTGTTCAGCATGCTTCTCAAGTTCATGTTAATTCTGTGTTTGTTATTGGTTGTGATCTTTTGACCCACCCTGAGCTGATGGAGATGAAAGGTGGGTTCCCAGTATCCTCCTTGGCTTTTGTGTCAGAGATTTATAGGAATACAGGCTACAATTAAACCTCCAAAAGAAGTTAGATGCAAAACTCTGTCTCTTTCTTCCACTTTGCTTTAAGAGCTTTAACAGCCTTGCTCAGGGCTCAGAGCTGTTTACCTCTAATGCAGCCGAGGAGATTTTGGGGTCCCAGCTCCACCACCTCCCAGGCAAGTGATATTTCCTATTTTAAGAATTTCACCCCACAGATCCATTTTCAACAGCCAAGACACCAGTTAGCAGAAAACACCTAGTTTCATTCTATAATGGAAACAAAATAAGTAACTTAGCCAAGATATATTTCTTCTAAGTAATAAGTTTATGACTTCAGATGACACCCATATATGAATACATGCACTTCATCTGATATGTTAAAAAAAATGGTGTAAAACTCTGAGTAAGTTTACAAATTTACTATCCTGTGGATTTTTTTATACCTTCAAATCCATCCTGACAGATGCAACTGAATGCATTCAGGTGATCAACACAAGTAGCTCCATTGTGGCAAGGGTCACTAAGACACTCATCCACTTCAATCTCACAGTTATGACCTGGAAACAGGTAAAGGATTCATTTCATCAGGAAAACACCACTGGTGAATCATCAGTGCAGGCAGCAACAACAAAATGAAATAACTGAGCTTAGGTACAGGAAGCTTTTACCAATGAATCATAAACTGTTTTTGGAGAATTTGTTTCTTGTTGATTAAAGGAAAAAACAGAATATAATGTTCAAGAAAGATTTTATAGAGTCCTTTACAGATGTAGTCAAAAACATGTATATTTTTATATTTTAAGGGCAAGAAAGCCTTGTGTTTTCCTAAAATATCACAAGCTTTCCAAGAAAAAAAAACAACACAATCTTTCTCTATCATATTATTTTTCATTAATTTATTAACGTATGGATTTATTTTAAAGATCTCTTTGGGAAATATTGGGAAATGTTTTAATTATGGACAGATATTTTCATATTTTGTGAAATTTAAAAATCGGAAAGATATTGGCATGTATTTGTAAATACGCAGAAGAAAAAATATTGATGCTGATTTCTAGTTGTGAATGATATATCTAATATTTTTTCTGGCATCAAAATCATTATACTAATTCTTAAAGATACATATGATTGTTTCTGAGGGACTTTGAGGGTTTTAATCGACCACAGAAAAAATATAAAAATATTGATCCACTGTTATGCAGATATAAGAATTTAGACAAACTTTTCAATAAAAAAAATCTCATCAAAGATTATCACAAATAACATCATATAATTTTAATTTATATTTTTATAATTATAATAAAAGAAAGCAACCATAGAAACAGGAGAAAGCACTTCATTAAAGAAACAAATACTACAGCTCTTAAATTATAGATTATTTCATCTAAATGGCTGCCTTTGTAAGGATGTAGAACAGCAAGTTAAGAGGTATGTAGTCTCAAGATCTCAGTTCCCCTAACCAGGGGACAACCGTCTGCATCTTCCTTGGCTACTGAGAGAGATTTTAGTGTCATCTTATTCTTGCTTTTGAAGCTCTGTCAAAGTCCCTGGAGTTAGACAGGATGGATCTCGGTTGCATAACTGATCTGCCACTCAGAAAATTCCTACTGCCCTTGATTATTTCTCCATATAGTTGATCAAAAATACCTGTATATGTATGTAGAAAGATTTTTTTTAGACTGTCATCTGAAAACAACACGTCAGTATGCTGCCATAGCTAAACTAATTTTAATGTAGTCAGTCTGACAATGGCTTGCAAAGGAGATGCAAACGTGAGTAGTTAAACCTGTCCAGGATCTTGAATGTATGTTTGTCAGTTGAGTCTATGGTTACTGCAGCCTTACTATTAAAGAGAGCACAAAGGAGATAAATTAAGGCCAACTTGCATATGGCTGGGAGTTAAAATCAGTGTAAGACAGACACCATGTCTAAAATAGTATAAAGAGTAATTGGAGTGGAAAGAGTCCCTTGTAGTCAGTATTTTTTACAGCTGAATACTCTTATTCAGTACTTATGTGTGCCAGGAAACAAAAGTTTTTTCTGCCTGAATCAGAGGCACACTGCTAAATTATCTATTGCTACTTTTGAGCAATCTTCTTTTCTCTGATTTAAGACTGACTGAAATATGTTAAGCAGCACTTCTATCAACTCACCTATAAAACCAGGTGCACAGAAACAAAGATAGCCACCCACAATGTCTTTACAGATGCTGGAAGCTCCACATGGTTGTGATAGGCAGGCGGCAACATCTGCTTCACATAACTCACCAGTAAAACCTATTGAGAAATAGAGTAACAGGTGGCTTAGGAAAATTTATTACATTTAGTCTGAGAAAACAGACAAGTGATAGACCAATTAAATGTGTACTTTTCTTATGTTTTAAAATCTTATTTAGGATAGGGTAAAATACTCCAGTTTCCTTGAAAGTTTGAGTTTCATATACAAAACAACTCTAAATGGAACAAAATCATAATGATAAAGTGAGTGATAAAGCTGTGCATCGAATGATAATAAAAACCATTCAAAATACAATGAGCATCAAAGAAATTACACTTTTCATTAATGGCAGCACTTTTATTTTTGAACATAGACAAAAAATAGTTGATAGTAAATATTCTTTGTTTGACTGATTTTTTCCAAACCAAATAAAAAAAAGTATATTCAACTAAGTGATATAAAGCAGTTAAATATTCAATCCACGTATGCATAGCTAGTATCTAAATGCTAAATATAAACACAAAGTTTCATATTTTAAACATTTTGGTTTGGTCATAAAAAGTTAGTGAGCTAACTGTAGTGAGCAATACGGTTTTCTGGTCTCTTATCATCTGTGCACTTTAAAATTTTCGAAATATTTTTAGTGCAACAAAGATCAAAACAGACTGGACCAATTTATTATAATTTAACAAGTGTGGCATGAAAAGCCACTAAAGACTTAAACCAGAGATTTGGTTCAGTGAGTTAAATATAATGAATTCCAGTTTCTCACAAACTTAGATACCAAATCTGGCTGAAGATCTGAACTTCACACTTAATTTGAAAATATATTTATAAAGTGATGCCATGCTTCAGTTGCATAGGTGTTGTCATGACAGACTCCAGTGTGCCATTGAGCTGCCCCCTATCTGACACTGTGTTAGGCAAATTTTTACACAAAAAGGAAAGGGAAGACTCTTTGGTCAAAGATGTTCAAATAAATTTGTATTCCTACAGTATATCATGACTACTTTAAAAATAAGCATAACCTAGTTTTAATACTGTTTATTAAGTTCAGTTGAGTATAATAATTACAAAATTTCAAAAGTTCAGTACTACTAGGACATAGTCTTTAAACTAAAGGAAGTGTAAATCATGTTCTTAAGGCATGACTGAAGACCTCCTGATCTGGAAGATTTTTTAACTTTTGAACATCATGTTACACGAGGGAAGACAGCAGCTTCTGACCATCAGGGTAAATTGCTGGTACATGCTGCAGTTTACAAATTCTGCCTTGTTGAACAACCCTTTGAGGCATAAATACAAGGCAATGCATATTAAAAGTGCCTTATACATGCAGTCATTTTCATTTCTAAATCAGTAGATGCAGAAAGGTGACTTTAAGCTATGTTTCAATTCCATCCTAAACACCAGCTGTGCAACATTCTTGCACAGCTGAAGTTTTCCTCCTTGTTGATTGCCATTAAAAATTTAAGTCTCTCATTTTTGCCTTTGTAAATAGCTCTTAACATTTGCATAATGAACTACTACATAAAGCTAATATAAAAAATTATGATAAAGAAATAAAATAGAAATGTTGATCAATGATGGTAAAAGCTATGCACAGATATATCTATAGCTGTTGCATGTGTAGCTTTCATCTCAGTAGAGATTATGAATAGAAAAGCCAACAGGTTTTTTTCTTGATTAAATAAAAATTATTATTCATAATAACTTTATAGATTTGAAATAAAGGTCTTAACCAATGTATCCTTTTATTTCTGTGGTTTGAATTAATTATTGAAGTATTACAGCATGGATTATTGGGCTTTGAGCAATCTGATCTACTTAAAAAGTCACTATACTAAGTTGAAGAACAAAGGGTAGTAGTTTCAGGGCTCAATTTTAATATTAAATATATGGTTATGTATAAGGTTTTCCATCAAAACAGATTCAGTTGCAGTACTTAAGTGTATATTATTTCCTACAAAAAGAAATGAGCACATTTTAATTTATTTTTCAGTTACAGATATCCAAAAGATACTTCATAAATTTAGATAAGGAAAATTTAGCAACAGAATATTTAATAATTTTTTTGAAAATGTCACATTTACATTCTTGAGACATTTCTTTTTAACAAACCCAAATGCCTCATGACAAAAGTGATTTTTACTAGTCAGACTGTGACGCCTAAACTCTCCAGGGAGATCACTGAATTGTGATCAATTCTGACATAGTCCAGCCATACACTGATTTATTGCAATTTCACTACATGGCTCCTTATATTCTGGATAGCAGGTACATCTGAAACTATTAACTGAAACCTCACATTATGGATTATTGTCAGAGGCAGCAGGATTTGATGTGCATTCATTGACTTTTATTGAACAAATACTACTTCTGGGGAAAAAGTTTTATGGTTCCTGTTAAAATTACATCTTAGAAAAGCTTAAATAAGAAAGAAAGAAAAGAAAGAAAAGAAAGAAAAGAAAGAAAAGAAAGAAAAGAAAGAAAAGAAAGAAAAGAAAGAAAGAAAGAAAGAAAGAAAGAAAGAAAGAAAGAAAGAAAGAAAGAAAGAGAAAGAAAGAAAGAAAGAAAAGAGAAATGTTAGAATTTGATAAATTCATGTAAAACCTGGACAATATTTTCGTTCCCATTAGGATTCTTACATAATGGGTTGCCAATTCCTCCTTATTTGTACCGAATGTGATAATAATTATATATAAAGCCATTTCATTAATTTGATTTTTTGGGTTAGAATAGTTGCAATTGTTTTTGTCATTCAACACCAATCATAATGAAATTCTGCTTTTGCGTAAGTCCTCTGGAATTTCAAATATAAAAATTACACTTATGAAAAAATCATACAAAATGTAAAAATTGTAAATAATAATCAGTTAATAATAGCAGTATGTGATAAAATAGAGAAAGGGTAATAAAAAGAAAAATCATCACGTTGGCATGTGTTTGCTTGGCCAGGTTTTGGCTTACAGGGGTGGCTTCTCTGAAAAGTTGCCAGAAGCTTCCTCCATGTCTGACAGTCAAAGCCAGATACCTCCAGGACAGATCCCCTGCTGGCCAAGGCCAAGGCCACCAGGAAATGATGGTAATCCTTCTGTGATTATATTTAAGGAGGAAAAAAGTGATGGCATGGATGTCATTGTGGCCAGGGAAAAGCGGGGTAAGATCAAGAGGAGCAGCTCTACAGACACCAAGGTCAGTGCAGAAGGAGGGGCAGGAGGTGCTGCAGGTACCAGAGCTGAGATTCCCCTGCAGGCCCTGGGACAGCCCATGGTGAGGCAGCTGTGTTCCTGCAGCCCATGGAGCTCCTCCACGCCAGAGCAAAGGTGGGTGACCAAGAGGAGGCTGTGAACTCATGGGAAATGCACACTAGAGCAGGCTGCTGGCAGGGATTTGCAGACCTGTGGACAGAGGAGCCCACTGTGGAGCAGGTTTCCTGGAAGGACTTGTGACCTTGTAGGGGAAAGCACACTGGAGCAGGCTGTCCCTGATGGATTGCATCCCATGGAAAGGGACTTCTCTGAGCAGTTCATGAAGAGCTGCAGCCTGTAGGAAGGACTCACACTGGAGTTCACAGAATAATCTCCCATGGGAGGCACTCAACACTAAGCAGGGGAAGCAGGGGAAGGACTCCTCTCCCTGAGGAGCAGCACAAACAGCCTGGGGTGAACTGACCATAACGCCCATTCCTGTCTTCCTGCACCACTATGGGGTAGCAGGCAGAGCATGGGAAGTAGGGAGGGATGGGAAGGTGTTTTTAAAATTTTGTTTTACTTCTCATTTTCCTGCTTTGGGTTGGATTAGTAAATTCAGTTAATTTTTCCACGTCAGGTCTGTTTTGCCTGTGACAGTAATGTGTAAGTGATCCCTCCCAGTCCTTATTTTAACTCATGAGCCTTATCTCATATTTTCATCCCCCGGTATATTTGCCAAGGAGGGAGATAAAGTGCCTTTGACGGGTACCTGGCATCCAGCCACAACATGAAAGGTAGGGAAAACAAATACTGCTCTTGCCTCAGACAATGCAAGAAAGGCTTTATTGTGACCATCTCCTCTAATAAATAGATGTGATTGCTGTATTGAAGTAACCAATCACAACTATAGGAGATGCAGCAGAAAATGCAATTTTCTCTGTTGTATCCTTCTTACATATATGGTGTCTGCAACTCAGAGTACAAAACTCATTAATTCTTGGTAAAGACAATTCAAACTTCAGCAATTAGATTAGAATAACAGAATTGCCCTCTAAAAGTTTTAAAACTTCATGCTCCAAAAGGCGAAGGACTGAGAAATCATGGCAATGCAACTTTAAGAAAGTCATGTTCTCTGAGGACTGCTCATTTTCACAAGCAGACTTTGTGATCTAACAGCAGCAATCTGAAAAATTCAGATTGTTCCGTTTTTGTGAAAAAATCAGCTGCTTTATTTATGAGTAAAGGCTGGGGGAAAGTCAAAATTTGTGTTTATGTACACATAATCTAAAAGACCATTTAACAACTTGTAGGACTGTACTTTCATGACTACTTAGGGTTCATCAGGTTTTTTTCCTACATATGCCAGTCCTGCAATAAATAAATAAATAGTTGAAAGCAAAATAATTTCAAGATTTGCATTTCCGTTTTCTGTCATAAGCTTTAAAGCATTTCAAGAGTTTTAGGGTTTTTGCAAAGATTTTCAATTCAGCAAAAAATAAAAAAAAATAAAGCTTCTAGGCCAAAAATCTGGTTTTGTCCCATCATGTCAGCATTTTCTGATAAATAATATTTCATTGGATATTCTTCAAAAAGCTCTACTGGAAGATGAAAAGTAATCATTACAATTTTGTAATTGTAATTGGTTTAAATTGTGTGGTAGGATTTTCTGATCGGAAGACTGAAAATGTATTTTTTCAGCAAAAACTTTTGTGCATCATTTAAGCATAATTCAGTCTGGAGAGCGCCTTAAAAGACCAGTCAGTCCACTTTTGCTTACTCAGTTTGTTATCAACAAATACATGTATATTTTAAAATATCTTCATATCCCAGAAATACTGCCTCAGCCATATTAGGTTATTTACTGCAAAAGCTAATATGACAATGGTTGCAAGCCAGTGTCCCTGACACAGGCAACAAAGGTGATTTCATACAGGCTACCAGTGGATTTACTCTAAGATCAATTCTGATAATTCTGATTCAGGCAGTTCCCACCTGACAGACGTAGCAGGCAGAGCTTACAGATCCAGAAGAATACCCTGTATGAGCCTGAATCCACACACCTTTCTGACCCTCTTCTCAGCTTTTACTAAGCAATTATTGTTGGCCAATTTTTCTTAGTCACCTCTGTGTTAAAGCAGAAATTCTTGGCACAGGCACATTAATTTCCCTTCACTGATATATTTGCAGGGTCTGCTCAACCCTGGAGATTAATTTTTAGCTACACTTGCTTCAGTTATGCTCCAACAAAGGGCAGTGTTAAAGGGCATTGTTATTTCTGTTGCATGAACATAGTCCATCACAAAATCACTGCATACACAAATATTGCTTATCTGACATATTCAAAAATTTAAAAATATTGGATTGAATTGAGTTCTTTGGTGGTGAAGAGACAAGCTGTTTTCTTCTAATATCTTGGTCACTACTTATTGAAGACCAGTGTTTTTTTGATAATTATCTTCATTCACCAATGAAATCTAGCATTACGAATAATAACATAATGTCATGGTATAAATCTGAATACCTCCATTTCCATATGGAGGCGCAAACCCTTTGGAACAATAAATATTAATAGACTTAGTGAGATATGTAGTGGTTACCAACACATATTCCAGTCATATCCTGTGCTGACTCTGTATGCAGAGTATATGTCTTAATACTATATTTAAAAATACTGTGTTCAGAGAGCTTTAATAAATTTAATCAAATTTTATTATTCATATAGGTCATATGACAACAAAGCACGCAGGGCACAACTCGCTGACAAGAAATACAGACCCACAGCACCCAAATGAGAGAAGCTGAAGAGGTCCACTGCTCAAAACCAGTTCTAGCAGAGCACAGTGATGATCAGACAACCTGCAGTGACAAAGTAGGCACAAGAAGAAGCTGGGAAGTCAAAGTCAGCAAGGCAAAGTCAGATTGGCAGGAGCCTGCTGGCGCACTCTGGTGTAGGCAGGGAGCTACTTCTTGCACAAGTGGAACTCTTGGACAAATATCACAGGGTGGAGATTCCTTTTTCAACACCAGTACATGGCTCAATCCCATTCAGCCTGAAATCTCTGGATATGTTCTTGCAAATTGCTTCCTGGTTGCATCCAATTTTCTACGAATTTGTTTATGACTGACAAGATTCATTGCTCGGCTGAACCTTTGTTTTCCAGAACACTGCTAGAGTTTTTGCCTGTCTATTTCCCAGACTGGTATCATGTACACATTCAGAAACAATATTCCTAATTCAATAATCCAGGTCACTGATAAGGAACTTTAATGAAGGGCATTATAGGACCCAAAATAGTGATGTTCTTTTCCATAATTAATCACTATCTTTTAGTACTTTTTTTTTCAGTGATTTACATGTCATTTAGTGAGTTAGCTTCACTGAAACAGTGGTCTCCTTACAAGAATGATGACCCAGTCAAGATATATAAAACCCTCTTCCTTATGCCAAAAGTTTATTACCACCTCAAAACAGAAATTACAATGGTTTCACACATTTTGCTCTTGAGAAATTCATTTTACCCAAGGAAAATGTCATACTTTTGTTGGCTTCAGATGCTTATAAATAGTTCAACTTCCCATTTTCTCTAGTATTTTTTCAAAAATTCAAGTTAGACCTGACAGTTCTATACTTCACTCCTGTTTTTTTCTACCTTTCTGTAACTTAGTTTAACTACAAGCCTACAGCTCGGAAATTGCTCTGAATCCTTTCTAAATACCATGGCTGAAGTTATAGCCGAACAAACAAATTTTAAAGTATGCATTTTCATTTGAACACTCTAGGTTCTTCTGTGACTTGACTGATAAAATCATGTAGAAGGTTATTCTGAGAGTTATAGAAAAAAATATACTGTGTCTGAAAAAGACACAGTATCAGTTACAGCTTCATGAGGTGAAAGTCCTGCTTATCAAATAAAATTTCCTTTTAGGACAAGGTAACCCACTGTTGATTAAGGGAAGCCAATTGATATAATATTTCTGGATTTCAATAAATCTTTTGATACTCTCACAGAATCCTTCTGGACAAAATATTCAGCACACAGCTAGATAAACCCATCATGTGATGGGCATGTAACTGGCTCATGGGTTGAATGCAAAGGGTTATACTGCATGGGGTGTCATCAGACTGGTGACCTGTCACTGGTGGGGTTCCACAGGGCTCCATCCTCAGCCCCGTGCTCTTCAACATCTTCATAAATTTCTTGGACACGAGATTTAAAGGAATACTAAATAAGTTTGCCAATAATACTAAATTGGGAGGAGCTATTGATTCCCTCAAAGGCAGAAAGATCCTGCAAAGAGATAAATTAGAGTCCTGGGTAATCACCAACCATATTAAGTTCAGCCAGGGATAGTGGTGGATTCTGCACCTGGGTCAGAGCAGCCCTGGATGCATGTAAAGACTGGGGAATGAGATGGTGGAAAGGGTCATGGGGTTCTGGGTGACAGAAAGTTAAACAAGAGCCAGCAGTGCCCTGGCAGCCATGAGGGTCAACTGTGTCCTGGGGGGCCTTGGGCCCAGCATGGCCAGCCAGGCAAGAGAGGGATTGTCCTGCTCTGCTCTGCACTGGAACAGCCTCACCTCGAGTGCTGGGGAAAGTTTTGGGTACCACAGTATAAGACAGATAACAAAGAGTGTCCAAAGGAGGGCAACAGACAGTGAAAGGTCTTGAAGGGAAGATGTATGAGGAGTGGCTGAGGTCACTTGGTCTTTTCAGACTATTGCTTTTTAAGGGCTCTTCATCTGTTCTTGAATATATACAAAAGAGCATAACAGAACTTGTGATCTAGAAAGCTTTTTTTAAAAGGAGCAAATTTGACCTTTCTGTAACTTTTTTCTGTTCATTCTCCTCCATCTAGAATTTCTTTCTGCCAGTGAAGGCTAATGAGTCCACCATGTCTCTTTTAGCTACTTGACTTCAATGACCATTTCTACTGCTTTGGACAAATTGGATCTTAAGCTATACAATTTAGTGTGAAGATGTGGGTGAGCTAGTTTTCTGTAGTGTTTTTCTTTATAAAAACCCTCTTAAACCTAGGCAAAGGGCCACAATGGCTAGGTACATCTTCCAATACTGTAAGAATATTTTTGTAAGTTCCACTAAAAGATGAATTAGAACTAGAGAAAAAGGATTAAGGAAAAATAGAGACATACTCTACTCTTACAGAAATATACCGGAAGACTTACAGCTATTAAAACAAAAGTTTGATTACTGTATCACAGCAGGCAGCTTCAGAATCTCTCTTATTTACACTAAGGAAACACAGAATAAGTTTTTATTCTGATTGTGCTTGCTGGATTGAAAGGTTATCTTATAGTATTGTGGCTAAAAGGCTATCTTACAATTTTGTGGTATGCATTAAAACAGCACCTAACAATGATTTACAACTGCAGAATAAAATAACCACAAGAGTAGAAAAAAACCCCAAACCCTTATGAAATAATATTTGTTATCTGTTTTCATTTTCCCACAAGGACTGCAAAGTTGTCAGTGTTTGCTGCTTCTTTTGGGATGATATCAAGATCTGTTGAGGTGATGTGTATTGTACAACAGAACTGGATTGTTAGGAATAGGGAATTTATTACCCTTTCCAATATAACATCTTCCTGTAACTGATATGCAAATCCTGTGGCATTTATAATTCCCTTTTGGATAATGAAAAAATCAGAGTAAGAAGTTGCTTAATTTAAGTTTACCCCAGTTAGATTTGGGGTAAAAGCATTGCTGCTAGCAGATCAGTAGGAAAAATCCCCCAACAAACAAGAGCAATGACAAAACTATAATCAACAATAGCAATAATTAACATGAACTACCTATCTTCTGAATCACACAGATTTTCAGTTTAACAGCTCTGAAAAAATGTTCCGTGAAATATGAAGCTCCCAGGAAGATCAGCACAAACTGTGGGCAATGTTGCTATTCTTCCTCAGTTACATCTCAGAGGTATTGCATGCTTTCAGATTTCATGTGTCAAGAATAAGGAAATAAGAGGATGAGCTGCCCCCCATTGTGTAATAAGACAGCGGATTAAATAAAGAGTTCTTTGGTTCAATATTCTTGTTTTAAAGATGAATTAATTTGTTACAGAAAGGAAGTTCAATGACTTTGTTAAAAAAAGAATGGTTTCTGAAGTGCCACATAAAGCCAGGTATGCATTACCCCAGGAGTGTAAAAGTATTTTAAGTAGAATTTAGTAAAACAAATACGAAAATATAAACAAACATAAATTGGCTTGCTATTCATGTCATTCATGGAATTAATGCTGACAGGTAGTACACAAGCAAAATTTTGGGATTAAACTGTTTCTTAGAATATGCTGATGAGCAATCTGTTGGACAAAGTGCATAGACATTCCTTGTTATCTATCATGTATTTTCTAGTCTGTCCTTTGTAAATTTCAAAGATAATGAGATCCAAATATGATCCTTCATTTCTCATCTGATTAGAACACTGTATGGTACTAGAAAAGCTGGGGGGAAAAATGGGGTTGTTTCGACTAACAGGTAAGTAAAGGAAAAAATATGATGATTAAACCACATAAACCAACAGCAGATTGCTGCAGGTCTGGTAAGACAACTCTCTTACTTGTTAGGAATTTTATATGATATTTTTACTCTCTATTAATGCAAGCAGACATAAAATATGAAAACTGAACAAATGCTAATTATTTTTCAGTACATTTTTGGACCAGATGATTAGTTAGAAAATTAGTTGTCAAAGACGGAAGTTACTTTAGAGAAGGGTAAAGAAGCATAAAGACAGAACAAAAACATAGATGAAGAAATAAATGAGTGGAAATTTCAAATAAAAACTATAAATCATATCCAAAATAAAGGCTGCTAATGTTTCTTTAGAAATGGTAGTAGAATAAAGTTTTTTTTCAGTTTTGGCTGTAAAAACACACTTCTGAACTATTCTATTTTAAAATCAGAGATCGCAAATCAACCTAGCAGATCATAATTCCAAAACCTTCATTAGAAATTTGAATACATTTAGGTAAGTGGTGGACAAATAAATTATTAGTTATCTACTTTTCAGGAATAGAAGTTTTGGAATAAACAATTTTTAAACATATAAATTAAACATATAAAAATTATACTTAGTAGACATATCATACTACCATCAGGAAAAGACCGTAATTTGATTATAATGTTACATTCTCCACAAAACTTATGATTTTTGCCTACTGACCAAACTTTTATCAGTTTTCTGGAATATAATGTCTGAAAATAAATGTAATTTGCATTTCTAATGTAAGAAATGGAAAAGATAGAGAGAAGCCAGAGATTGCATCATTGTAAATATTATTAATTTCTTATTAAATGTGAATGCACTCATTCTATAACCAAGAAGCACTTAACCATGGGAACATATTCTAATAATGTATCAGAAAACAAGAAAAAATATAAAGATATCAAACATAAGAAGCAGAAAATTAAAAATTAGTCACAATTGGCAAATTAACTCCTTTATAACAGAATATAACTGGTGAATTGTGAAATACAGCTATGATGGTTTTAACAAGCCTTTAAAATAGCTTTTTAGTACCGAATAATCATTTCTTTCCATCCTGTTACTGCCATTAAAGTACTTTTAGAAATGAATAGACTCAAGCTAAAGGCTGTCATAGAGATATTTCCTTACCTAGGGGATTTGTAATGGGTTATTACAGTGTTCCTCAAGACATCACTCTTTTGTGTCTGCTTTTGGTAACGGTAACTCAATGTCTTATTTGACACTTTGAAATAAATAGTGTTGTTTTTATTAGAAAAATGTCAAATTTTTAAGTCATATGCTAGAGCTGGTGGATTGAATTGACATTACAAATGAGCTATTAATCAATTTTCTTCCCTGTATTTTTAGCCTCAGAAATGACAGAACATTTTTTGTAAAAATAAGGGGGAGTTGACAATTTTTTCTTGTTCTATAGCAGGAAAATTTCATTTACCACTGGCATGAAGCACTATACTGACAAATACAAAGACAGGTAGAAAATTTAAATTATAAAAAAGAAATTTCTTTATCAAGCTATTACACCTAATAAGGTATATTTTTACAATAGCAAGAAATTTGCCATATGATTACTTCACCATGTTTACTTTCTCTTTCTTCATCACAGCCTACCTTAACAGCAAAGTCTTACAAGAGAGTTTTTAATGAGCTTTTCAAAGATGTTGGTCTTTTAACTTGTCCTTTCCTGCTTCCTATATTCATATAATACTTTTGCATTCCACCTTTTCCTTCTCCTACATTTGGTTGCAAGTATATATATACATAGTATGTGTTGATGTCTAGTGAATGGTTTTCAGAGTCATTGTGTGAATTTTCTTTTTCCTTCTTCATTTAATTAATCTTAAAACTGTAATTAAAAGGTATATATAGCTCAAGAATGTTTTTAATCATTGTACTTTACTTTACATCTTTTAATTTTAGCAAGATTTTATATATTTCAGCCTTTCAGCGCAAAAGCTCACTAAATGATTATTTCTATAAGAATAATAAAATGAAATCTCATTGAAGTAGAAATTGTAGTTTTATTTGCTCTTAATACTTTTATGTCCAACTGCTAACAGATAATAATGATTAGGTTTAAAATCTTAAATCTTACTGTGCTTCTGGGAACATTTTGAACAAATAGAAGGTGTAGATGCCAGTGTATTACAGAATGCACAACTCGGTATTATTCCATAGTGCACACTTTGAATACACAATGTCTGAGAAATTATATATTCACTAGAGGAATGAGCTATTGTGCACTTCTTCAGCAGCATTTTTATTCACATAAATCTCAAAGGCTTTTGTCTGCATGAAACATGTATATTAAGGTTAGCATTACAACTTAAGACCTGTACAGCAAATTAATCCACAAGTACAATAACTACAAGTGAGGAAACTTAAGACTTCTCTGCAATGTTCTCTTACTTTTCTATTGAAAATCATTGAAGTGGAGGGTGGTTAAAGTAGAAAGAAGTATGTATATCTTGAAATTTGATTTACATAGAGAATTGGAAAGAAAAAAAGTGAAAAAAAAATCAGTCATGATTAGGACAAATTAATGAGTTACACAAAAAAAACCCAAAAAAACCAACCAAACAAAAAAACCACCAAAACATTAAGCAATGCAGAGGTACCAAAGGCACTCTTCACCTCTCCCAAATGGCAATATGGTCTCTAGCAACAGCTACTTTAGAAAACTCTTTCTAGGATTTTATGGGTGACTATTTTATTGCCTATAGTTATATGGGGTCAACTGTCCTAGTTTTGTATCCTGCCAGCTATTTTTCCACTCCAACCTGCTCACTGCCAGTGCAAAATGTGAAAGAGAGATGGCCATGATGCTGTGCAAGCACTGCTCAGCAGCAGCCAAAACATTCCTGAGTTAGCAACATGGCTTTGTCACAAACCTAAAACCTAGCACTGTAACAACTTCTATGAAGAGGATTAGCTCTATCTCAACCAGACCCTGTACACAGATCAAATCAATTCTTTGTTTGGTGGGAATACTTATTAAACATTTGTTTTCTTATGTATTATCCAGTCTTTCTCTTCTGATAATGAGATCAGGGGCTTTTTTCCAGAGTGAAAAAGCAAATGGCCTTCAATGATTATTTTTTCTGCTTCCTAATGTTGAAAATACTCTAGAATATTTCTGAATTATTTTTTTCTTTATAACAAGGAACCCTCACCTTGTGCCAATTTTAGAATTGCTGCCTTTTTCTGCTAGCTAATTTATGAATAAATTGTTACATGTAATGTAAAAATCAGTTGTTTAACAAATATTGTAAAGGCTCTATGAGAAAATGAAGCAAACAATTAGACTTCAGTGGTAACAAATGACTGGAAATGCTCAGGAATATCTCTGTTCAAAAAATAACTTAATACACTAAGATTGTCAAAACCACAGAAGAATTACTAGGGTGACTAAAAATATATTTAACATTTCACAAATATCACAGAAAAAATACTAGTGTATGGATGAGCTATAAATTTAAGGAAAAACTCTTGGGAAGGACCTCTAATGTTCCCTGCCATTCACTGTTTCCAGATACTGCTTTTGCAAGGCTCAGCAAAATGGCAGGTCCTGGACATCCATCCATCTGCATAACCTGTGCTTCTCCAACATCTCTGACTTTATGCGGCCTCAGCCTTCATCCTGGATTAAGAGCCAACACATGTCATGGATGTGACTGCCTACAGAAGTCTCAGTATTACGACTTTGCAAAAGAGACAACATCATGCAAATAAACTGACCTCCAGTTACCTAAAATATTGAATCCAGTAACTGCTGCTACAAGCAATTCTGTACTATTTGCTTTATGAATACTTGAAGTATCTTCTGTGCCAGTCTGCTGAACAACCTTTCTGCAGCTGATTAAATGGACTTGTTTAGAAAGAATTCTATCTCAGTACAAGTTAGGATGTTATGTCAGGAAAAAAAAAACATGATTTACAAATTGCATAAGTGAATTGTGACATGGAGCAAGAAATCCATAATTGCAATTTTAAGCTACACACCAGGTAGTCTTTTTGGCAAGCAGAGCAACAGCTTCAAGTAAAAAATGCTGCACTTTCTGATCAAGCAACTTTGAAATCAAAGCAAAAAATATCATTACAAATTCTATGTTAAGGATCATTGTGCAGCAGCAGTGTGAAGAACTGAATGATTTTGTAAACTTTTCTCATCTGTACTCTTGATGATTCACTTTATTTTTTTGAGTCACAGCATGCAATAGTATTTCTGAGGTCTCTTCCTGGAGTAAATACTTTCATGTATAAGCATCTAATTCATAACAAATGTTTCCAGAAAGGTTTGAAAGAAAGTACAGTCTTATTTCATGGTACACTAAACTTTAATAAGAGCAAAACCTTCCAAAAAGGAAGAATTTGATTTACAATTTCTCTGTGTGCATGTTTACTCTTAATCAGAAGTACTGCTCCTTTGATTCAGTGTATTAAGTTGAACAAAAATTGATTTTAGGTTGGATCCATCAAGTGATAGGATTTTCTGCTTCAGAATAAGTCTCCTCTAGCAATCATGCTAACCATCCAGTAATTACATTAAAAAAAAGCATTCAGTTAAGTATAGCAGGGATAATACATCACTGAGGCACAAACAGCAATGAGAAAGAAGCTGTGTAGTAGATGTAATATTTTCTAAAAGAGAAAAATTGTGCATCTAGCCTAGAACTGTCTAAGAGCAGAAAAAGTGAGACTATTTGAAACCTCCAAACATTCAGGTGTTTTAAAAAGTCAAAGGATTAATACTTTTTGGTTGTGAACTTCTCTAATCCTTTACTAAACCTTCTAAATAAATTCTTTAGTTATATTCTGTGGCAACAAATAGAGAAATGCAATGTTATCTCTAAAAAGTTATTTTGTTTCTAAGATTCCCTCATGTTTGTCTTCTACAAACTTAAAGGGTCTTTGTTTTTCTATAAGGAACTTGCTGTATTCCACTGAGCTCTTTTGAGGCATTTCTGAAAATATTGTAAAAATCCAGTATCTTGTAGATTAATATTTCCTTAAATATCATATAAATATTGCCTGTGGATGCCTTATAAATTTTAGAAAGAGGTTCCTCAATTCTTTTCTTTTCTTTTTTCTTTTCTTTTTTTTTTCTTTTCTTTTCTTTTCTTTTCTTTTCTTTTCTTTTCTTTTCTTTTCTTTTCTTTTCTTTTCTTTTCTTTTCTTTTCTTTTCTTTTTTTTCTTTTCTTTTCTTTTCTTTTCTTTTCTTTTCTTTTCTTTTCTTTTCTTTTCTTTTCT
>VWYI01012284.1:0-32293 GCA_013399455.1 Anthoscopus minutus | reverse complement strand
TCTTCTCTTCTCTTCTCTTCTCTTCTCTTCTCTTCTCTTCTCTTCTCTTCTCTTCTCTTCTCTTCTCTTCTCTTTTCTCATGGTGTCCAGATGAAAGACCACAGGTGTCAGAAAATATAACACTTGTTTCTCAATTTGTTTCCCCCCTTTTTAAAATCCAATATACATAATGTAACCATTTTCTAGTGGAAGAATAAATTAATACTCATGAAAAATATTATATTTGATAAATTATTGAATACTCATAAAAAGTCTGGCTTTGGAAAAACATGCATAGAAACAAACCCTTTATTCTTTTTAGCCACAAACTTGATAAAATATAACACTATAATTAAGATTATGCAGAACATTTTTGATCTGGTCAAAATGCTTACAGCCTTTATGACTTTGTGTAGCAACAATTAGTTCAATTCAAATCCACCTTACAGTATTATATTTATAAAGTAGAACTGGGCAACGATTTCTTATTTAGGAACAGAATCACAGGAAAATTTGAGTTGGAAATGATGTCTTGAGCCTATCTTGTGTGATACTCACAGTAAACCCAGCGAGATCAGGTAATTAAGGGAGCTGTCCAGTCAATATTCAAATATGATTCCATAGATAAGGATACCATAAGCTTTTCACAAAATATGTTCCAGTAGTTAACCATTTTCACAGTGCTGTTGCTTTGGGGTTTTTTCCACCTTAATGTTGAATTTTCCTGCTTTCTGACTTGTGTCCACTGACTTGCTCTGAGATAATTTTGACCTGTGAAAAATCCCTTATTCTGTCTTCTCTGTATCCATTCAGGAGGTAGTAGCAAACCCCAATAAATTCTCTCAGCCTTTTCTTCAGGGTGAACAGGTCCAATTACTTCAGTGTCTCTTTGTATATCACATTGTCCGTTTTCATGGCCCTTTGCTAGACTTGCCTCGGAAAGGTAATGCCCTTCTTTTAGCAGAGAATGCAAAACTTAGATACAGTAATTCAGATGCAGTTCCACAAGTCTGTAGCAGGGCATCTTGCCCTCCACAAGAATTTATCTGTTTTTGTTAAACGTTCAGGTAACTCAAGCAGGACAAGCTATCTTCTAGTGAGTTATTTCAGTGCTGTGGAGTTAACCCTGGTCTGGCATCTCCCAGCTGCCAATAAATATCTTAATGTTGAAGTGAGATCTGGGAAGATAAGCCAGATTTTTGACTGACCTTTTGATACTTCCTTTTATGACTATAAAAGCAGCATCAAACTTTCACAAAACAGAAACCTGTAAATTTTCCTGGAACTGTGTGGAGTTTCTCCCTTGAGTAGGGATTCTTCACTGTTACTCTCTAGGGATTAAGTGAAGGAATCTCTGCATATAATCATTATTTCCTAATCAATACTATTTCTTTCTCGAGCTTTAATGTAGGTTCTTTGATAAAATGCACTTTTTTATGTTATGCCGTAATCTGCTAGTAGTTATTTAGTTTTATATTGTATAGTAAGCAGTTCTTAAGACCTTTCATCTATTGTCTCTGTATACCCTCAGCTCCCAGAATGCTTGAAGTTCTCCATGAGGACTAGAGTTTGTGAATGTGAGGCTCCTCCCATCTCTCTACAGATGGCCTCAACCATTGGGACTCCCTGGAGAAAGAGCCTGTCTGTACCAGACTCACTGAAATATCACCTGTCCCTGCCCTTTCTGTAATCCTGACCCATAAGCTCTTGGTTGACTCCTCATCTATTACCAGACAAAGCTCCATGAACTCCAGCTGGACACTGACATAAGAGTGCTAACACTGCCTTCTCATCTGCCTTGTCTGTCCTTCCTAAAAAGCCTGTATCCTTCCATTGCAGCACTTCAGTCATAGGAGTCATTCTGCTGTGTCCCAGTGATACCAATATTATCACAGCCACATGCACCCAGCTCCCACTCCTCTTGTATATTCCCCATGCTACATGCATTTGCAGAGAGATATTTAAATTGGGTTCCTGATGAAGTTGATTTTTTAGCTGAAATTCCTTTGTGTTGCCCTTTAGGTGCTCTATTGCCTTTCTGCAATCCAAATCTGCAATCCAAAATACTGTCTAAATCATTGCTTTTCATCATGCATTTTTCAGATGGATAAGTTCTTCACAAAGACTGTATCTAGCAAGTGTTCAAAACAGTAATAGAAAATATTTATAGTCTGAGATTTCATGTGTACTTCTTAGAGCATTTAAGTTTTCATTTCATGCATATGATCTCACTTTTTAAGTATAACAGGAAGATGTTTTCATATTTATTGTTGTGTTTGTGATTTCACAGAGCAAACTACACTGACAAAATGAAATGCAATATTTGGTTTATCCACAATGGAAAGCATGATGAAATATAGTCACGATCTTTGCAATTTAAAAAGTAAAACGAACTTATTACAGCAACATATAAAAAATCCGGCCTTAAAAATAGCCAAAATAATTATTATTAATAATAGTAACAATAATAATAATAAACCTTCAATATTCTGTATCTTCAAAGTCTATTGTAAGTCTCATGTCTTAAAAAAATGAGTACGTATATGTATGCACATGTATAATACCCACATATTCATACTCTATATATAGTAATATCCATAAATATTTATGCATATATTCAAATTATATTCATGCCCTTATACTGTTACTTAGTGGCAGTGTGGGCTGTAAGTTTCTGAATTTCTCACATCAATAACTTTCAAGCTATTTGCACATTAGTCTTGAAACAGCTTATACACATTTTAAAAATATATATAGCCCTCATAGGCACATAAAAATTTTGAACCACTTCTTTTGCCTATCCACTTTAAGTAAATATTTCTGTCTAAATATAAGCTTGATCATTTTATCCTTAAATTGTTAACTTGACATTGTAGAACAGGCTTTAATGCAATATTTCTGACTTGAGTATTAAAAAACCGCAAGTGAAATAGTACTATTACTTCATGTTTTGCTCACTACTTTCCAACTGACTGACAACCAGTTGACCCACAATAAAGCAAGCAGGAAATAAAACAAAAATTAGTCATATTATGTAACAGTCACATATTAAATTAGCTGGTCATATTAAAAGATGCTACATTTCAGTGTGTAAATTCTTGCCTGTAGCACCTTCCACACTGAAAAGCCACACTGAACCATATAGGTTCATAACTCGGTAAGACACTGTTTATTTGTTGGACTCTTATGATATGAGAGCGGTTCTCCAACGTAATTGATTTTGTGATTCTGAAAATAAAATTATGTATGTCACTTAAAGACAGAAAAGTTGATCTACTCTCATTGACAAATTCAGGCATTGCTGGCATGTCTCATCACTGCAGGCAACTGAACTGGGTTTGCACTGCAGTGTTTCAGTGGAGGACAGGTACAGGGGTGACTTCCCTGAGAAGATGCCAGAAACTTCCCCCTGGTCTGATGGAGCCAATGCTGGCTCCAGGATGATCCACTGTTAGACAAGGCTAAACCCATTAGTGACAGTGATAGCACCTCTGGGATAACAGCTGAGGGGAAAAAACCCAAAACAAACTGGGCAACTGTAGCCAGAAAAAAGTATGTGAATATCAAGAGAAACAGTTCTGTAGACACCAAAATCAGTACAGAAGGAGAGGGAGGAGGTGCTGCAGGCACTAGAGTGAGATTCCCCTGTAGCCTGTGGTGCAGACATTGACAAGGCAGCTGTGGCTCTGCAGCCATGGACGATCTCATGACAAAACAGGTGGATGTCCAAAGGAAGCTATTACCCTTCCTATGGGATGTTTGAACTAGAACAGGCTCCTGGCAGCACCTGTGGCCCTATGGAGAGAGGAGCCCACGCTGGAGCAGATTTGCTGGCAGGAGCTGTGACCCTGTGGGCAATTCACACTGGAGCGGGCCGTTCCTGAAGGGTTGTGCTCAGTGGGAGGGAACCATGCTGGAGCAGTTTGTAAAGAACTGTGAACCACAGGAAGGAACTCATATTAGAGAAGTTCTTGGAAGACTCTCTCCCTTGGGAGGCAGCCTACACTAGAGCAAGGGAAGAGCGTGAGGAGTGCCTCCCCAGAGGAAGAAGGAACAACACGAATGATGTGTGATTCACTGACTGCACACAGCTCCCAGCCAGGGTCAACCCACCACAGGACCCCTTATGACAGCTACTGTACAGCTTGTCCATATTTTATTTCGGATATTTAAAAAATAACTTCTGCTAGTAGAAATCCAGCTGCTGGTAGAGTTGGTTGATTTTTAAGGCTCTCTGTTCATCAGTTTGGAAGGCAGGACTTCCAGAATAAAAGTTATGTTCTGTAAACAAATTCTGCTGACACCACCTGCATAACAATTGTAGCATATATTTAGAGAATACCTGTTCATCCTTCTCTCTTTTCAAGCAAAATAAATTACTACTTAGTTGTGTGCTAAAAAAAAAATCTGTTTCTTTTTTGAATACAACAAAACATTTCTCAACTGAATATCATGTGACTTCTTACCTGGCAAACAACTACAGTAAAATTCACCAATCAAATCATGGCAATGGCCTCCATTTTTGCAGGGCTTCAAGGAACATTCATCAATATCCGTGGAACAGTTTTTGTCTGACAGAAAAGAAAATTAAACATTAAAACTATAAATCATGCTGAGAAAGTAGAAAAGCTGCTTCACAGTGCAAGTGACAACTGCATAATTCGACTTTTCCAGGTTGAAAAAACTATTTTATTTCTGCTTGACAGTTTTAAAATTAGAGATATTCATAGATCACAGCTGATAATTAACAAATTAGATATTTTAAAGGAATGAATATGAACAGCATTTGCAAAAGCGTCCTTTGCATATTCTAGCATCACAGATTAATACCATAATTACTAGACCTATATGCTACTTTGAAAAAATTGTTGTAGAGATCTAATAACCTTAGTAACAATTGCAAGAAAAAATATTTTTCAAGCTTGCACTCATATTACCAGATGAATGAAGCTATTTCTCAGATCCAAACAGAAACCCACCATTTCCCTCATCTGTTCATTTTTCTGCTTTTAAAGAAATTTAATTGAACTGCAATTCAAACTTATTCAAATCTGAAACAACAAAAATATAGAGTAATATACAGAAGATACATAGAGGGGAAAATTTAGAAGGCAATGGAATAGGTGGCTTATGAAAACAGTAAACTCATTGGACATACCAAACAAAATCCAGTCTCCTGTTTATTGTGCACAGAATTAATTTAGGGTAATCCCTACATAGACTGTTACAAATAATACTGGAATATTTCTGAACAAAAGTTGATTAAAAATAGATGGGACAAATATATGGACTAGGAGCTCACATGAATACTAGAAGTTAAGCCAATGATAGAAAAGGAAAATTGTAACTATCACTGATGTAAACAAGCAGAACATTTTTGGTCTTCTTTGTAGAAATTGTGGAAGTTTCCTTGTATCACTACCAAAATATCAAATCAGATATACCAGATAGGTAATGCACCCCAGGGACCTCAGTCTAAGGAGATGAATTAAGGTATCGTGAGGTTTCTGAGGTCCCTCTTGGACAAACAGAGCTTGGACAATTATAGATTCATTACAACAATAAATGCACGCGTGGCAGAGGGAGTTGCCTTTCAGTTTTGTCTTCCTTAACCATAAGATGTACTTTCAGCTAACAAGTAAAAATAGAATGTATGCAAACATCAAATTAAATTGGCAGGAAAGAAAGTGAGAAGACGACAGAGGAAGCAAAAAAAACATTTAGAAAAAAGATTTAAGGGGATTGAAGCAGAAGCTCATAGACAAGGATAATGATAAAGTAAGACTTTGACATTTTGTGGGAAACACTACAGAGTCACATATAATATGCTGTATTTAATGATTAAATACAGACCACAAATCCAGTAAAATCAGTTTAAAGGAACCTTAAATTTTTATATCTTATGGGTTTTTGTGTTGTTGTTTTGTTTTGTTGTTGTTTTAAATATTTTAAATAGCTAAAAGAACTAGCAGAATACTTAACACAGGACTTGGACATACAGGGTAATAATTACAAAACCGTAATTTTTCAAAGGCATGATCATTCAAAAATTCAAAGATATTTGAATGTACTATTGATGTTTTTTCATGCCACAGTGGAAAAGGTAACTGCAAATTACTTGGTTCAAAGAAAGGGAAAAGTACTCTCTGACTATAAGGAAAGAAATGTGAAAAACTTGGCTGAAAGCAGTCAAAATCCATGGAAAGGGAGAGGAGGAGGAACAGCATAATAACAAAGGAATTCAGAAGAACTGCAAAGAATGTAGAAAAGTTCTGATTTGAAACCCGATAAAGAGTGAACATCTTACCTTAAAAAAGGTAATTAAGAAAGCTGCTGCTTTCTATAAATACACAAGGACAAACCTTCTTTTTGTGGGAGGAAGACTCTGAATAGTAGGAGATCAACATGGCACTTCCTGGTTTTCAAAGCATGAAAAAAGCCCAACTGACAAAAAAACAGGTCAAGTTGCTAAGGATCAACTATAAAGTACAACATAAATATGCAGGCATGAAATCAGACCAGAAAAAAACATGTAGCTATTATAGGATGGTCAGTGTAACAAGAAATTATGCTGTATGTCCTTCATATCAAAGACGAAGGAAAGTTGTGGTCTGCCATCCCATGAAGAAGGATGGCTACTGAGAATGGTAATCATGAAAAATTATTCAATGCTTCTTCTGCCTCAATCATCAGTAAAAAGACCAGCTGTAAAGCAGGTCATTATCATAATTAATACTTATAATTAAGAGGCAAAACTTCAGTGTTGAATACAGAAGAAAAGCTGTAGAATTTTCAGATGAGTTAAATAGATAAGCTGTTCTGATGAACTATACCCTTGGACACTAGTGGACAAAAACTCAATAGTTTTTGTGAACATGTGAAAAATAGATAAAGTACCTGGAGACTAACTAAAATCAGCCTTTAGGAAAAGAATAAATGATAAAGACATGAAGTTATAAGTCCATTTGTGAAACTTATTGGGAAAAGTTTTAAAGTGTTTACTTGCAAGAAACTATAAATACAATACAATTAATAAAAAACTGGGCCTTATATAAGCAAACTTATTCCCTTCTACACTAAATTTACAGACTTTGGGGATAACAAAACCCAATAATACATATCATGCACATTCTGTTCACTAATGTTTCTGCTAAGTTTTGTGAAATCCAGGTAATTACTAAATAGTCTAAATAGAAATTACTACATAGAAACTATAAGAGAATATTATCAGATGAATAAAACTTTGGAAAGCCATATTCATGCTTTAGTTATCAGTGATTTTGTTACCAGGCTGGATTAATGAATTATACAGGTTTTGAAAGAAATCTATTGTCCATTCAATTCCACTAATTTTTTTCAAGTAATCTAGATGGTGGACAGCAAAGTAAGCTTACTGATGGAAGCAGAAAAAAGTACACTGAAGAACAGGATTAGAAGTCTTCATGAATTTCAACAAATTGAAGATAGAATTTGATATAACAAATGTAATCCAGTCAGAAGAGAGTATACAATACAGAAAATAACAAGATAATTAGGAACACATTCCAGAATTTTGTTTTAAACCAAATTGTTTGCTGGGATACAGAAAAAGGGAACATATCCAGTTATAGACATAAAATTATCCTTCCATTCTCATCTTTCCAGAGTAAAGCTGCTTTTGGAGTGTTTACTTTGTGCAGTGAGGCACATTCAAGAAAATTGTGGGCCAAACGAGAGTCCATGTAAACAGTTCAAAAGCATGGCCTTTTAGGATGAACAAAACAAATGGAACTGTAAAGCTTAAATAAGGAAAATTTGAGTTGAAATATGATAAGAATTGTAAAATAAAAAAGTACTTTTGCAAAACTCACCAGTTTGCTGTGTTTGTTCAATGCATTTAAACTGCAGTGAAGTATTAGACAATAAGGAAATCCTTATGATGATTATTATAGCATGACACTGGAAAGATTCCCCCAAGAAAATAAGGAATTGTTGGACTTTAAATACATAGGTAAGAAAGCAACATAGTATATTATATGTTTTTGCTGGGACAAGAATGAAACAGATTATCATTAGTATTTTGTTCTAGTGCTGTAATTATATAATTTACAGGGGATAAATTCTGTTTAGAGCACTGAAGGAGGTCCAAAGACTTATGTTTGTTTAATGAGTCAGAATGTTCATAAGCTTGCCTTGCCTTGTGGTAAAGGTCTTAAGTTACTTGGTGTGATAGCTGTGCTCTGATTTTAGAACCTAGTGTTTCTATCCAAATCAATGCCTCTACTCTATTTCTCCATCAAAACACGAGTGGTGTAAGAGAGGTGACCCCAGGCTTGCTGCAGGCAAGAGAAACAGAGTAAAAGTGTTAACACTAACAGGAAGAGACAAACACATTCTTCCTGCACACCATAAATGCACATGGTTGAAATTACAGAGGGACAGATACTAAGGACTACCCTTCCAAAGAAAGCAGTACAGCTTTTGGCCTCAATCTGGATTCCACCCCTCAAATCTTTCTCATGAGAAAATCATAATGAGGCAAATGAGGCATTTTATACTTCCCTAATTTCTGTAGGGAAATGTGAAAAGTCCTTACTCTATTATTTAAACACTGACTTTTAAACGGATAGCTAACTTCCACTTCCACCTCCTTTCCTGCATCTCCTTTCCACAAGGAAAAAAGCTTATTTTCACCAAGTGAAATCTTGTGATAACTTTTGTTTAGCTAAACAATACATTTTTCAATGTTCTGCAGGTCACTTCTGGTCAGTTGCAGTTTTCTGATACAAGCACAGAAAAAAACATGCAGATTATAGCTACTGAACTGTAGCTGAGCTGTATGTGAGGAAACAACAAAAGCAATTTGAAAAGGACTGCTAAAGACCTCAGCATATGAGCACTGTTGCAGCGTTATGAGAAAAAAAATCTCAGATGCATTTAAATAAAACAAAAAATGAACACTGACATGTAAAATACCTCTGCATAAAATATTGATTAGAATGTTCCATATTTAAAAATAAGTGGGAAGGATGCAAGAAAAGTTGCACAATTTATTCAACTGAAGAAAGCGTGCTGTCGGCAAAGGCTTAAAGAGCTCCATCTGTTTCATTTAGAAGAAACAAAACCAAAAAGTGATTTGATTACAGTGTGTAAGTATCTTAACAAAGAAAAAATACTTGAGTAGCAAGAACTTTTTCATTTTGTGTAGAAAAGGTAATGAGATGCAATAGCTCAAAGTTGAAGACAAAAATTTAAATAAAATATTTAATATAAACTTCTAAATCTGATGTTGATTACTACCACAAAAAAATGCCAGTGAAATTCTGGCTTCCTCTCATGCATTCAAATCAGGATTGAATGCTTTTGGATTCTTTGTGTGTTTTAATCAAAACTAGAGTAATTAGGTTCAGTACAAGGTGGTTAATGGCCAACATTAACTTCCTTCTGGTACACAGACATAATATAGAGCATACAACCAGCAAATTATGGATTGTTAGAAGACTTGCAGACTACATCCTGTAGTCTTTTCTGTGTCTTTCCTGGGAAAACATCAAAACAATTTAGTGAGACAGGTATATTTCTGTGACAGTAATAGCCCACCCTGAGGCACCCGGGTTCTGTAGCATCATTGTGGTCAAATGAAATGTGCATATCCTCTTCTTGGAGGTTTTGGAGGTTACTAGAATAACAATGTGCAAGGTGTTACTCTATTGTTACCAGAGCAAATAGCCAATGCTGTTTCATTTCTTGCCTGGCTACCAATGTGCCAAGGGAAAAAAAACCCTTTTTATGAAAGTTGTGTAAACAGCTTTAAAAAACATCATTCTGCATTTAACACATTTCCCCTCCTGCTCAAGACTCCTCAGTAGTCTCCAGTCAACTCACTATTTAAGTGAAGAGAATCAAGCTATGGTGTAATGTTGCCACTATCACGGCTGCAGCCCTGAGGCCAGGTGCACAAGGCACAGCCACTGCTCAGGTGTTAAGGTAAGAGACAGGGCATCAGGACTTGTCCAGGGGCCAGATTGATGTTAGATCCATAGAAGGATGAGATTATTTGGCTTGCAAATGACCTTACAGATCATCTAGTGCCAATCCCCTGTCATGGGCAGGTGTGGGGTGCCCCTCCCCGGGGAAACAATGGCTTTGAGTCCTGGGAAGGGTGGACCCCACCCCTCTGCTTTCAGGGGCGTAAGCCCCGGAATGGTAAAACTCCACCCTTCCCCTATAAATGCCACCACCCTGCCACTGTTTAAGGTGCTCTGCCTATGGGTTAAGCTGAGTGTGTTCCTGTATTGGTGTCTCCCCAATAAATGGATCATTGGACTTAAACAAGCAGAAACCCGTTGGTTGTGTCTCATGCTGGTCACCAGACCTTCCTGGACCTGATCCTGTTGCCACAGAATGAAACAGGCAGGGACACTTTGCATGAGACCAAGTTGCATAATGCCCCTTGCAAACTGGTCCTGAACTTTGCTAGGGATGGGGAATCCACAGAAAAAAAAAAAAAAAATAAATCATAACAAAGAGGAAAGCCAAAGAGTAAAGAATACAAAATAATCAGCAAGTTACCCAAGATGGCACCAAATAAGACTTATATTTAGTGTGGTCATACCAAAACTAATAATGTCATACCTTTTGTAGTATGGCTCTGTTAAAGCAAAGGATGTCAAAAGATAATTGTTCTTTTGACAAAACAAAACTTTTTTGGTTTTTTTTCAAAAGAAAAATTGGTTCTTCCCCAAATATCAATCAATGCAAAACCAACACACATTGTCTAAAAAGGTAACCAAGTGTATACTGGTAAATGTAATTTAGTATCAAAAAATCCAGTATTATGCTAGTTGGTATTGCAGAGGTAATGAACAACAGACTTTTTTCCAACATCAATGATTCTGTGGATTTTTTTCAGAAGAGGGACCACATACTAGAAAAAAACTAAACAAACCCTAAATAAAACCATTTTTATCTAAGATGCCACTTATGTTTCTCAAATTCATTAACAGAATATTTGTAAGAGATGAAAAATGTTTACTAGGGAAGTTGTTTGGAGGTTGATTTTTTTTATGTTAGGGTTTACTTACTAATTGCTGAGGTCATAACAGAACATTAACTCCTAACTTGCTTCTTGAGACAATTATAAGAAAAATTTTGATTGAAAATCTGTCTCGATATCCATATGTTATTTTTCAGATGTACTCAGATGTAAAAAGTTAAAGCAGTGCTTACTCTGCTGGCATTATTACTGTTCATCGTATGGTGCAATCAATGACATTTAAAGAAAAAATATGGAGTTAAGGAAAAATGAGGTTTATTTTCCACAGAAGCTCAGGAAGACTAAAAATTTCAGCCACATGTTCTAGTGTCTCCTGGGTGTTTTAATTGCTCTGTGAGCTTTTTTACATTATTTTGTTTTCTTTTTTTTAAATTTGACATTTTTTTAATTGAAAATCAAACCTATTCATATAATATGATTATTTTCCAATTTATCTAAAAGTAATTAAGTACATAGTCATATCCAGAAAGATATTGACTGATGCTCTACATACATTATGTTATGCATGACAGTTGGAATCACTACTAAAAAACCTACCATTACATCTGAAATGTAGATAAACTGGAATACAAAAATAATCTCATAACACTTTCAGAAGAGCAAAGATAAAGAAAATTCCATGCAAGCTAATTAAATTTTGATTGAAGAATTAATTTATCTTTTGTCAGGTGGTTCCAACTATTGTTATTCATCCTCTAATTTAAACAAAACATGTTTAGTATTTGCAGATGGAATACTACTGAAGAAATGTGCCATTTGATTGCTCACATAAAAAAACTGAGCAACGTTTCTTATATTTAAAATGACCGGGAAAAAACAATTTATTTTTTTTCTTTCACACAATTTTTTAATTTTTATGTATTATAAAAATTTTTATGTAATGTAATTTGCAGCATGATGAGACTTAAGCAGATTTTTCTGCACTCTATTTTTTTTTCCCAACCGAATGTTCCAACTTGAATTCCTTCCAAGGAAAGCAGGTACACTTTCACATGACAATAAATATTCTCTAATAACTCAGAAGTACATAGTGAATGCATTTCCATGTATGCATGTTTTTTATTTTCCAGCATGTTAAGTTTGCACACCCCACTGTGGGTAACCTGCCCTCAGGAGCCTGCCATTTACAGTGTTTGTGGCAACCAGCAGCCCATCTGCGCTGTTCCAGCTGAGCAGGGGAGGGGAAGTCAGCCCTTCACTCCTCCATGGCCTGCTATGAGTCAGAGTTCTGCCGGCCAAGAGCCTGGGAAGCTGTCCCTCTCTCTTGTCTTCAGCTTCCAGGTTTTGTTGTGGTTTGAAAAACCACAGCACTTTGACTAGAGCTCAGACAGAGGGAAGTTGTTTAAATCAACTCAGTCATTAGGAAGCATCACAGAAAAGGCCTGGTTTTTGAGCTGCTTCTGTGAGAGCCATAAGGGTCGGGTCGATATAGGTGGAAAAATAACCTGATGCATGAGATGCAAGTGAGACTGAGTTTCTGTGACTAACCCTAAGGATGGATGAGCATCCATAGATCACAGAATCAATTAGGCTGGAATAGACCTCCAAGATCATAAGAGTCTAGCCTTTGATCAATCACCACCGTGTCAACTAAACCGTAGCACTAAGGGCCATGTCCTGTCTTTCTTGAACATCTCCAGTGTTCATGACTCCACCACCTCCATGTCACCCCATTGCAATGTTTGACAGGCCTTTCCATTAATAAATTCTTCCTGATGTTTGTCTTAAACCTCCCCTGGCCCAGCTCTCTATCACTAGCTGCCTAGAACAGGCCAACCACCACATTGCTAGACCCTTTTTTTGGGTAGAGGTAGATCTCTCAGGGCAGATTTTTTCCTTTGAATTGTTTGGGACAGTAGATTTTATGATTAACAAGGAAAAGAGGATGTAGTGATTCAATAATTTTGTACTATGCAGTTGTCCTGATAGTAACTAAAATCATCTATGTCAGACAAAATGTGCCTAAAATAGAACAGCTTTTGCAGGCTTACTGAAAACAAAGCTTATATACTATAGGAAAACAATACGTAAGAAATATTTTCAAAAGAGAAAGATGTAATCTTTTGTCTTGTGATGGCTTGAACTGAGCTGCAAGACTTTGCATATCCCTGTATAATTTTGATTTTCAAATGTTCAATGTTGCAGTGGCCACTTTTGTGGCTATTGCTTAGCCATAATATCTGCTACAGAATTCTTAAAGCCCAGTAGTATGAGACATGACAGAGGAAACTACACAGATTTGATCTTCAGAAAGCATATTAAAAGACTTGCATGTTGATTTAGTCTCTTGTGTAAATTTAAGTCAATCTGTGAATGATGGTAGACCCTAACTCTTGATTCATACTGTTTCATAATGGTAAACATTAATGAGACATAGGCAAAACTTAGAAGAAGAATCATTGTACACCTAGAGAATTCATATCTACCATGATATAAATGAGGAAGTCAGATTAAGAATTTCATGCATATAAACTACAACTACAAAATTCAGTGCTAAGGGATTTTTATTTAAAAAATCACTTTGGAATTAAGTTATTTTTCTGCCCAGTATTCACTGGTGTCACCTTACTAGCATAGGGCTCATCCATATACACGAACAGCTTTGCAATCCTTTTAAATAATAATTAAATAAATAAATTATTGAATTAATCTCTTCCAATATTTAAAATAGGGAAAGGGTTTATGATGGAAAAAATATAATCCCATCATTTACTGAGGATTAAAAACCCATGCTTTTTCATTGAAAACCACTGGATTACAGAGTTATTTAGTTCTAATAACTTAATTACCAGGGAAAACAGACTCAAATAATGACAACGGTCAATAATCATACTTCATAAAACTGCCTCCTCCTTCTGTATCATTGTTGAAGTCAACACATTCCCATCGATCCGTTAATTCAAGGTGTCTTACTACCTAACGGACTAAAGATGTCTCACTGTTCAATATTAAAATTCCCTACTTCACCTATCTTTAGGTTTGGATATGTTGAGCAAGACATTTTTTAATTTTTGAGGCTGGTCAGTTTAACAGACTTGGACTGCCTTTACCTATCTCCATTTCCAGATGTTCTCAAAACCCCTCTAATTGGCAAAATCAAATAAAATACTGAGAGAGAAGGAGGTAGCAGTTTTGCCATCTGTCCATTTATCCAGTAGCTCTTTATTACAGAATAATTATTGTAATCCTGTATGCAGATTACCACAGGAGGGCATTTGAGAGAAAACTTTGATTGTAAAGAAAGTATTTTCCTGTTTTTTTTCAGGAGCTGTCTGTTTTGGACAGAGTAAAGGAAATGCTATACAGCAAGTTCCAAAGGCTACCAGAATTCTGGCGCTCGCCCTTTCAGCAACGAACGATTCTGCTGGCAGAAGAAGCTGTAAGAGGGCTCCCTGCTCCTGTCAGGACTCACTCAGATGTTTTGAGTGTCCCTGTCCTCCTGGCTTTCCTTTGCACAAGACAGTTGCTTTCACCATCCATCTCTATTGCACAGGTGGCACTTCCTCTTCCCAGCTCTGCTCCCAAGGAAGGAAAAAGATCCACTACCTGTGGAGCACCATAGCCTGGTGCAAGGGGGAATTCATGCAATTCATTCAAGAAGGCCCTCCTATCCAGTGTTGCCCTTCCATCAGAGCTTTAGTGCATGAGGCACATGATCCCAATCAGGATTTATGCCGTCATGCACAGATAGCAAACAGAAAAATAAGCAAACAACCAGGCCTAAGTCCATCTAAGATGCTAAAGGTAAACTTTATTTGGAAATTTCTTTTAATATTATAGGAAAACAAAAGAAAATAAAAGGTAAAATATCAGTCTTATACATTTAGCAGACTTTTTCAAATGTTACTTCCTTGATCAAGTCTCATCAGAAGACTACAAGGTGTTATTGACAGAATGTTAACAGATCTCTTGATGAACTTTTTAACATGTGCCTTCATTAGAGCTAATTGTTATCAGCTAACTGCTCTGTTTATGGTGCTTTTCTACATTGATTATGCAAGTTCTATATTGCTTAAATATTAAGTGGATAAAAATTATATATACATATATATATATATACACACACACACTATGTTTCCTTTAGCCTTTAAATAGCTTTTGAGTGTATCACTGTTAATATGGCAATATCTTTGCATGCCATTTATATAAATCTTAAAACTCAGAAGAACATGAAACACTCTTTTGCCGCTGTTTGTCTTTTGCAGAAGATAGAAGCCCAAATATCCAGCATTTTACATCACAGACTCTTACTATAGAGGCATAAGCAGTTGTTGAAAGGCAGAGAGCAGACCTAATGAGATCCACAGTGACTGTGAATTAAATGTACAAAAAGCATGAGCACAGACAAAAATATTCCATGTAATCAGGAGGATCCTGGTCCTACTTCTAATTCCAGTCAGTATGCTGGCCTATTTGTTTTCTTGTGGGAGCTGTCCTGTCACAATAAAAGCCAATATGAAGTGAGATCAATAGCACATTCATGATGGAAAGTCTCTCATGTAGGAAAGGCAGGAGAAAATTGAGTTTTTTTCATATTAGCCTCTTATGCAGTCATGTGAACTTCTGTGGCTTCAATATAGGCCTAAAGGCATCCATTAAAATCTACTTGTAACTCGTAACTTTTTTATTGTTGACAGATCCTGAATCCTTCTTGTCTTGAAATGAACAAGGATGTTATTGGCAAACTGTTTGTATCAGCATGAATACGGGACAAACAGTTCCTCCTAAGGAACACATACTCTGTTCCAGTCTTCCTTAGTGACATACACACATTAATTTGTAGTTCTGGTTCTATAATGTGGACTCTATTGCATGGCCTCCATCACATCCCAAAGTAGCATTGCTGTATTTTCAAATGAACAGCTTTCCCTGCATTACCCAGTTCAAACTGACTGTTAACAACTTACTCCAGAAAAGTTAGATATTTTCAATTTTGATTCTAGAAGGAGGAAGTTTTAAAAGCTTCTTCTTTTAAAATTTTTGCATTAAATTTATTCTATCTATAGTAACAAATACTTTGTAATAATTTCTGTTATTTTGCAAATTGATGCAAAATATACTAACTATGAAAACTCATGACAGCAAAGCTAGTTACCAAAGTAAAAAGGAGAATAAGATCTTACAGGAAATATATCATATCTCAGTTTTGTAATGCTGAATAATATAAGAATATGTTTGCATGAATCAAGAAAACTCACAGATGTTGGTGGCAATTGCAACTACTATTATTTTCACAGATTCGAAGTCTCTATATATTGTCTTAGATTCCTTACATCCCATCTTCCTACTTTTAACCATTGACAAAATATGAAGAATTTCTAAACTGAATGTCACTGGTGTTACTACTAACCTGAAATGCTCTGTTTAAGTTGCCTCCTCATCCTTCACTGTTCTGCTTGCTTCTTTGGGTTTTCATTTCTCCATAACAGACCTCTTAGTTTTTTTTCCCTTTCTTCTCTACTGATCCCCACAAATTATGAGCTCTCTGGATAAATCTGTTTGGGTTTTTATAACAAGGTCCACTAACTGTGTATTATTTCTTAGATTGCCACTGCTTATCTTCCTGTTACTACTTATGACTAATGTTGCTCCATTTGCCTCTCTGAAATCAGCAGCTGAAAGTCAGTGTTCAGTGCCTGACATAGTTCTTTAGATGGCATATTCTTTGAGATAGTATTATTGATTTCCCCATGATCCTATTAGCTGCTTCTGGCAGAAAATGGAGCCTTGAAGACTCTTCCTGGTGCAAGAACTATTTTCTTACACCTCTTAGACATGCAAATAATTGTGCAGCTTACAAGAATTTATCATGAGGATCTGATGGAAACTTTCTTAAAAAGAGCAAAGTGTCATCTTACTAAAACTGTGTTCTTGTTATCATCTCAAACAAGTATGGCTGAGATAAAGTCTTCTGAAAAAAATAATACCAGCTACCTGCTCACCCATGTTTCACAGGCTAGGTGTTTTTGAAGAGTTTTTTTTCTTCTACTCAAAATACAGTCTTGCTTTCCATACACACACTGTTTTCATTTTTATCACATTAGGAGGGAAATTAAAACAGATTATCAATCACACAGAACTCTTGAGTTGACTTTATTTTTATTAATGCTAAAACATTGAAAAAGTGCAATAAACTTCAGAAAAGAAAATAAATTGTTTAATGTCTTTCCCAAGTTAAAAGAAATCTTACCAGTGAATCCTGGAGGACAAGCACATCTGTAGTCTGCAACCAGGTCTAAACAAGTTGAATTGCTTTTACAGAAGCCGTAAGTGCACTCATCAAAGTTGATTTCACAGTTCAGGCCTTCAAATCCTTGGAAATCAAAACAAAGAGCTATGCATTATTCAGCTGTATCTGTGCCTTATTTTTCTAAAGCAATGTCTTTAGGTCTCTTGCTTTCAATTTACTCTTAGAAAAAATGATCTTGAATCCTTATGGAAAGATCATTCTAAAAGCTTTTCCTGCTCAGTTGTTAATAAGAAAAGTCATTTTTTTCTGTCAAACATACTTTTAAAGGAGTCAATAAATGAAAGCACGAATTTAGGATTCAGTATGTTCATTAATCTAGTTCAACTCTTAATTGAGCAGATACTTAAGAATTTATGTATCTGCTGCCATTTTGCGACATTACAGAGGAAGTGAAGCTGGGGTTTGGACATCTGTCAAAAATCAACTCTTAAAATCTCTCTTAAAATCAGTTCTCAAATAGTTGCTTTTCTACTTTTTCTTTATTTGTTTTACAGAACTTTAGAATGATCAATGTTGCAAGAGGCTTTCTAGATCATGTAGTCCAACTGACATCCCAGTACCACCACAATCACCCCTGAACCATCTCCTCAAGTGGCACATCCAGACACCTCTCAAAAACTTCCAGAGATGGTGACTTCACTCCCTCCCTGGGCAATTGTTCCAGCATCTAAGCACTCTTTCAGGGATTTTTTCTTAGCAATTAATATCTAATCTGAACTTCCCCTGACACAATTTAAGGGCCATTTCCTCTCATTCTTTCACTAGAGACATGGCAGAAGAGACAGACTTCCACCTCAATAAAACCTCCTTTCAGGTTGCTGTAGAGAGCAGTGAGGTTCCCTTGAGCCTCCTCCAGACTAAACAAGTCCAGCTTATGTTATAGCAACTTTTAGCAAACTCAGAGGTCCAACAGTGGTTTTTTTATAGCTGAAATTGCTAGAAAATGTCCTCTCCAATATCTGACATTTCATGCTCTTGTAAATGTATTCTAATTCATGGTCATGCTACAAAATGAGTGTCATTAGTGCTGTCACAGGCCATGGCTGCAGGAAGACCATGACTAATGCTAAGCTATCAGTACCCCCAGTGCAAGGTATATTCCTATAATTTCTCAAACTGACCATGGAACCAATTTCCACTGATCCTTGAGTCATAAAACTTTAGAATTACCCTTAATTCATTAATAATGTATAAAATAACAGTTCTTATTTGCATTTAATCAGACCCATGTCTCCAAGGTAACACGTAAGCCACAAAATTAGCAATGTGGATGCCAAGATTTATTTTTGTATAAGCTGGTCAGGCAGGCTTAAACAGCAGAATGATATTTTCCAAGGTTAATTTCCAGCTACCTTCCAATATCTGTTTTGGCTTCTAATTTAAGCTAACTAATGATAGAGGCTGTACTTATGAGAATTATTTGTGGCAATTTCCTCTCTTGTGATGAGTTTCTGAAGTTATCACCACTGGAATGCCTGTACTAATGTATACATACCTGAAATATTGTCAGTTATGAAATCAGCTACCATGAGTCAATATTTAGAAAGTAGTAGAATTAAAAAAATTAAAATAAAAAAAATAAAATTAAACATTGAATGTACCAGGTTATAAATTACAACCTTGGCTTTATTTTTAACTAAAAATCCATTTTAAAATATTCATAAGAAACCCATTTGTGAAGGCATTTCAGAAAGAAACCCTAATTTGACATGTTTTAAAACACTTTAGTTTTTCTTTGACTAATTTTTTACTGAAATTACTTTTTTTTTATACAGTACTGTCAACAATGAACAGTGTGAATTTTTAAAGAAACAGACTGCAAGTGCTGAAAATCATATTATTTTTTTCTGTGAAAGTTCTAATAGATTTTTTAGTGATGGCCTATTTAAGTCATTACTGCTGTTGTAGCTTGTTATGATCAGTCGGAAATCTGCACATCATTAATGAAGGTAAAAATATTTTTTGTAAGCGTATTGATGACATTTTCCATGGAATTCATGTACTGCTCATTTGTGTTTTCTCTACTGCTTCAAACTTTGCTAAAATCATTATGTTCTGTCTGAAAAAAGATAGCATTTACAATTATATGTATCTCCATTCCTAATTTGTCTCCAATCTTAATGATCATAGTTTTTTTGGTAGACACATCAGCTTGGTGGACAAAAATGCCAACAAGGCTTTGGAAAGGAATGAATGACTTTCATAGACAGGAAGTTCTAACAATGACATTGAAGCCTGTCAAGAAGATGTTTTGCAAACTGCAAACAGTTTTGAAAATTGTCAAAGATAATAAAAATAAATTATTTTGAACAATTTACCTTCAGGGCAAAAGCAATCATAGCTGTTGACATCATTCTGACAAACAGCACCATTCAAGCAGGGAGCTGAATCACACTCATTCATTTCTGTTTCACAGTATGAGCCTGAAAAACCTGCAAATGAAGTAAGACAAGCTTTGATTTTCTTTGTAATTATGTACGCTATTAGCATGAAACTTGCATTTCAAATGGTGTTCTTATGTTCCATATTCCCCTGGAAAAGGAAATTTTAAGTCAGAGTTTCTGTATCTTATTTACAAAAAGTGAAACTTTATTTGTTTCTTGTTCAATATTACAAATACATCTTTATTGATGAAATAAAGCAAAAAATGAAGTAGGAAATGCTTCCAGAATGCAAGAAGACATTAATCGCTGTATGAATACAAGGCTGAGATTTTCAAGTCTTATAGTAGAGTAATTTTAGTGTTTTTGTTATAAATTTGTTATAAATTTTGTTTTAATTACAGAATATTTTGGGTTGAACTGACCTTAAAGATTAACTAGTTCCAAGACCTCTGCCAGGAGCAGGGACAAGTTCCACTAAACCAGGTTGCTCAATAATTTTTTTAAAATTTTGCCACATCAGTTTGAGAAAGAATACATCAATTATATTCTAACCACTGGGTCGTGCTTATTCCTGCGGAGAGTAACAAAATTCAGAGTACAAATATACTGAGACATGGCAAAGATGCTCTGCAAAGTCAGGTCTCAAGACATGTAAAGTGCATGGCTCAGTTATGGTGCATAAGGCTGTTGGGTTTGTTTCTTAAAGAAGGAAAGTGTACATCATTAAAATAAAAATCTGAGGTCTAATAAAACTTGCATAACGAAAGAGTAGCTTGGTTTCCTCATTTCTTACAGATACTTTGAGACACTTTACAGGGCACAGGTGCCACAGCACCAGCAGTGGGGGATTTAAGGACGTCCTGTCAGGAGAGGAACGCAGGGATAGAAATTGTTTAGTAGATCTGTAAAACAAGAAAATATTAAACAGCTTTCATTGTAGGGGAAACAGGGCAGACTTACCTACTTGCCCCTAAGTTACATGTGCTAGATGAAGACAAGATGAATTGGTATTTTCATAAATAGCAACCAAAGGTGCAAGATTTAATCTGAAGTATAATGAAGAATTATTCTAAAGGGCATAAAATGTGAATCAAGACCTATATATGTTAATTTGTTTTGATGATACTCAATATCAAAGAAACTTTGCGGGGGATTAGAAAATTACTGACACCAATGAAATGAGCTCACACTTTAAAACCTTAAAATATTTAATTCAGAGAAGAAAATAAGAATAAAAACTGTTTTGCATGTGAGCGTATTAAAAAATTGCAAGACAAATTTCTTTTGCCTTTGGTTCAAAGTATTATGACCTTTATGAAAGCAAAAGTGGTTAGGCATAACTTACAATCTACTTTAATTTAGCTGTTACAGATGATTTTTTTAAACTTTAACAAGTTAGAATTATTTTCTAGAATGTATATTCTTTTGAAATTGTTAGCTTCTAACACTATAACTGAGAACTAATTACCCGGTTGGAAACTAATACAGATTGGAAACTTAACTATCTGCAATCTGGCCTAGATAAGTTTGGGGTTCTTTTTTGGTTGGTTGGTTGGTTGGTTGGTTGGTTGGTTGGTTGGTTGGTTAGTTTGCTTCTGGTTTTTTTGCGCTTTTTTTTGTTTTGGTTGGTTGGTTGGTTAGTTGGCTTTTTCATTAAAAGGACAGAAAATTAATGAGTACAGAAAGACAAAAATACAGAGAACAGCAACTCATTCTTAAAAATGGAAAAAATTCTTTTTCAAGCTGTTCTGTTTTTTTTTAGCATTTATGCCTATTCATACTTTTTTTTTTTTTGAAAACAACATCGATAGCTTCTCAATAGCTTCTCAATAGCTTCTTAAAGGAGATACTGGGAAGCATATTTGGTTATTTTTGAAATAAATACTTGGCATTTTTATAGGTCTTGCTGATAGCATTAAAATGTTTTAGGAACTACTGCTGCCACTTCAGGATCATAAAAATCCTTGGATTTTTATTCTACCATGTGAAACAGTCTGAAATCTGAGAAGTGGCTTATGAGCTCCCAGATCTCAACATGTCTGGTTGTTACATTGCAACAGCTCCCTGTGAGGAGTCATGACTGGGTCACCCTTTCTTAGAAGTGGTGTAAATACACAGCAGTTGCACCAGACCACCTGAGGATCTGTGATACAGCAGGACTAACAGGTGAGGGGAAATATCAGAGGGCAAATACAGAGCTGCAGGTAGCAGAAGGTAATTTACAAAGTTTTTCATTACATAGTTTATTGCTGCTTTATAAACTTATGGATTGGAAGGGAAAAAATTAACGGCATAACTAGAATCTGTCTTTAATAGAATTTATTGCACACTGAAAGAGCTGAAAGAAAAAGATATTGATAGAATTTTAGGGGTTTTTGTCACATTTTTTACAGAATATATTCCTCAGACCAGAAAACAATTTAAATGTAGTTTGTATTTATCTTAAATTGTTTCTGCTGAAGTAGAATTATTCCAATATCATATAGTATCATATAATATCATATCATATCACAATTTTGATTATATTTTTTTCTTTCTGATCAGCATACCAACAAATCACACTTCTTTCACAAACACTAATCACTCATGTAGTAGGCTGAAAGAACATAAGGAAAAATAAGCTTAATTTGGTTTTTTTCAAATCAAGAATGAGTTGAGGAATGTTTTAGCTACATTATAATCCATGTATTCATGCCTAATTACTTGTTATTATAACTTGTTATAATAACATTGTTAGACAACAAAATAGAAGAAATTAGTCAATTAAAATATCAACATTTATTCATTTTTGATATGGTACAAGTTAATTAGTTCCATACATTTGAAAATATGAAAATAAATTTCGCTATATGAGTGCTTCAATAAATTTCTCTGTATGAGAGCTGTGTTGGTTTGATATTGGTTGATATTTAGGAAGAAGGAAGAAAACCATTCACAGAAATAGTTTTCCTGAGAGAGGCTCCTGGGAGCTTCCTCTGTACCTATGAGAGGCCAATGGCTGTCTAGTTGTGAGACTGACAGCTCTGTAAACCCTTGAGAAGCTGGATCCGTCTCTGTGAATATCATATTTTAAAACCCAGGAAGTTACAAAAGTCCTTTTCGGCTTCTAGCCTCAGAAAGTATTGGAGCGCAGTGGGGCCTGGCTGGCCCTGCTCTGCTGAGGCCTGCGCGGCCTGGCCGGGCTGGGCCGGGCCCCAGCGGCTCCTGGGCGGGGATGGGAGGCCAGAGGGGCCCCAGCTGGAGCCGGGCCAGGTCACAGCTGCTGAGATCTCAGTAACACCAGGCCCTGGTCTCGCCCCTGCCGAGCTGGGCCGAGTTGGGCTCCAGGCCTGGCCAGGCCACACTCCATCGTGGCCTTTTCCAGTGGCTGCCAGGCAGGCAGAGAGAGGAGCCCAGTGCAGCTGCATCCATCACCGTGACTGCTTCAGCCACTGCCCACCAACACCTGCCGGCCTGGGTGAAATGTTAACCCTGTCAGTGCACAGATGAGACCTGCAGAGCACGATTCTTCCCTTGGGTGAGAGAAAAGCACAGAGTGACAACATGAAGACACCAGGGTCAGTGAAAGAAAGAGTTTAAATTTCAGATGGAAGGAAAATGAGGAGATGCCCTTGTATTGAGACTGAAAGTTCTTTTGGCAATGCCATGGAGACGGACTATAATAACTACAGTACTTCCTTTAATTCATGAGAGAAAACAAGTAAGGGGGGATGGAGAGCTCAAACTGTGGATCTGAGCAGAGGCAGGAGATGTTGAAGAAGCAGTGATACTCTGAGGAGCTTGAGCAGAGAGACAGAGATGAGAGTGAAGACTCTGTGTCTCAGGCAGAAAAAAAAAGACCTATATTCTTGGAGATGAAGATGGTTGCAAAAATCAGTGAAGAGAGTCTTTCTTTTGAAAAGCTCATCCTTAAAAATGATGCTCTGTTTGAGAAGCTAAAAGAGAGAATCCTTATAAAATATGATTTTTAGCAAAAGATGAGGATATAAAACTTATATTCGAAATAGAAATGAAAGCTAGCTTTGAGATTTAGGATACTGAGTGTTAGTTGCTATATAACCAAAGAACTATAGCCTAGCCAGCTGAAGGCAAATCCTCGTGATTGAACGATACCCTTCTGCTGACAGTGAATCCAAAAGTCGAAATAGAGATGAAAGTCAGTTTTGAGATATTAGTTACCAATGTTGATTGGTGAAAGCCTGGCCAGACGAGGAAGAATCTGAGGTATGTGAAGTGGAGTATGATAATAGAGTGTCACTCCTATAGACTATATGTAAAGCCCTTCGGATTTCATGTCATGTACTGGTTGGCTAGTGTAAACTAGAATATTAATTACAGGAAGAGATATGATGTATTATAAGAAGAACATCAGCCTCTTTTGTGGGCCCTCTTTGGCCCTCTCTTAACCTCTTAATTTCCTGCCTCTTACTGCCTCTTAATTCTCCCCTCTTTTGCTGGCACTCTTTGGCCTTTTCCTATCTCACTTCTCCCACTTATCTGTCCCTTCCCCCTCCTTCGTGGTCTTTCTCCCTGCTTCTCTCTCTCTATCTCAGAGCATGTCTAAGGCTGTAGCTGGCAGCATAAATGGAGCTCTCCTATCTTCTACCTTAATAATAAACTGTTTATCCCATGAGCAGCCTAGCATATTAGAAACTGCTTAAGAATTCCTATAACATCCTTTAAGTTGACATGGCCCACTCACTGAGCTGTGAAAATGGGAGGAATTTCACAATAGCAGAAGGTTTTTTTCTAAACTGGACAGCTGCTGTTTGTGAAGATTCAAAGCCATGAAAAGACTGTGTTCTTGTGGAGATTTCTCCATGGTGTTATGAGAGAAAACTCCTTGTCCTATGAAAACTGGGGAAAGATTATTGTAGAAGTGATAACTGATTTAAAATCCCAGTTGTTTTTGATTTTTTTTTTTATGTTGTCAGTTGGAAAAGGAAAGAAGGTGGGCAGGGGAGGGAAAGTGTTCTGGAAGAGTAATTTTTTTCCCTTTTCTATTCTTTTAGTTTTGTTAATAAAGTTTTCTTCATAGTCTTAAGGTTTGAGCCTGTTCTTGCCCTTCTCCTAAAATCATATCTCACAGCAAGAAAATAAGTAAGTGCACTGGTGAGTTTAACTAGCTTTAAACCCATCACAGAGCTTTGCGCTCTACCCTCTAAACCTCTGTGCTCTACCCATCCAACTCCTCTCTCCATTAGCCATTGATAAGGGATATCAGAGAGACACCTACTCCTGAATAAATATTTCCATTATGTCAAAAGAAAAGGTGCGTGTCCCATATACAGATCCTCTCAAACAGTTGAGAAAACACTTATGAAAATCTTTGCTGTGAAAAAGTATTGATATTATTTGTAATTGAATCTAGAGTTCCCCTTAAAAATATTTTAAAGTTATATAATATACATAAACTATACATTTATAGAATAGTACAGTACTCTATTTTATCATATCAAACCATGAGTAATTTGAAGTTTATCATAAAATAGTCAGTTTACATTCATATAAAAAGAAAGTAAACAAATTATGATCTCAAAAAATATTTTGATACGACCTTCATGGAGTGGTAAATAGCTATCATCAGAGCACATGATAGATGATGTAGCTGTTACACAATTTTCTCTGCACTGAGAATGTATGGGTAAAACATACCTGAAAGATGAATTAGAAATATTAAATTATCTTGCTTCAATTATTGCAAGGAAGAAATTAATAATTCAGAGTTTCTGGGGTCAGAACTGGAAAAACATATCATCATTACTTACTAAGGATATAATTTCATTATTTTTTTATCAACACACACACCGCAGGAAATATTTTCATCTCTCAAGCTTTATAGCTCTTTTTTTTTAGTTCCTCGCCAGATGAGGATGAGAACTTTATTTCCACTGGCACTAGCCATAGTTTCCTTATTTAATAAAAATGTAAGATAAAACATTAACAGTCAAGATAATAATAAGATTTACTGGGAAGTAAATTTGTGAAAGCAATATTGTTTACATGACTCTTCTAAATATATGAAGTTGTTTTAAACATAAAATAATTTTCATTGAGGTGTAGATATTCTGTTAAAATACATATGCAGTTATCTGACTCATATTTCATATGTAAAAACCTCAATATTATTTTCTATCTTGTAGCCTAATATTAAAGAATAAATCATATAAGGAAAAATATTTTCTGTGTGTCATAAATAATCCTAGAAACTCTAAGTCAAATCTGAAAAAATAATTTATTTCAATAGAAAAATGAAATAAATAAAAGTTTCTAATATTTACAGACACCTGAGAATTTTGATTCCACATTCGCATTCTTAGCAGAAAGTCCTCAATGAAGAAAAAGGAATCTGCATTATGAATATGTCAGAAAAGCGGGGCACGTTTAAGATGCCTAAATCTACTAGATCTAATCCTTATTCTCTAATGGCAAGAAATGATATTAAATTTTATTTTTAATATTACATGTGTTTCTAAAAATGAAACAACATATGTCTCACTTTTGTGTGGCTCTATTAGCTTCTACTAAATTTTACCAATACAAGTGTGGTCTAGGAGTTTGAATTCAGACACTATATCAAATAATAATTTTATATAGTGGTAAGACTCTTAGACATTTTTAAAAGATGAAAGCATAAGACTGAAAAATATTTTATGTTACAGACTTTAAAGTCTCAACTCCTAAAATGTCAAGTTAAGACAGTTACTAAAGAAGATTATATGTGAATGTCTTGCACATAGGTTATGCACTGAAAAATAAGGCGCATTGGGAAACTGAACTGTTTATACCTCCAGTAACTATGTGTGAACTCTTCTTGTTGAGATCAGGTTTTTTATGTCTTTGTTCCAAAGAAAGATTACTTTATTAAAAACCTTCTCTAGGTCAAACAGCAGCTCAGTCCTCACAGAGCTGGTTGGATTTTAGGCAGAGAAATATCACAGTATTTTCTATTTCAAATGAATATTGACAAAACAAAAAGAAGGCTGTCATTAGTGAAAAGCCCTGCTTTTTCAAGAAGGTGTTAGGAAGATGTCAGTTATAGTGACACCCTTCACTGGAACAACCTCACCGGTTGTTCCAGTTCACCGTCACCAGACGTTTTTAAGAGCCAATTGGCAAGATGCCAAGATACTTTCACCTAGGCTGCCTTTCTAATCAAAGGTTGGACAAAGTGACCTGAGGTCCCTTTTCAACTGGGTCATTCTATGGTTCTATAACAAAAAAACAAATGCTGTAAAACAGGCTGGTCAAATGACCAGGGAAATAGCCTGTCACAGAACAGAGGTCTCAGAAATTCTAGTTTGTCTGGTGTAGCAAAATGTAGGCTGAAAGGAGATATGAGTGTTTCTCTCACTCTACCGCTGCACTATTCTTTAGAGATTATTGTAGAAGTACTCCTCACTCTCTTGTACTTCTTAAATTTGCATATATGAATTATGATAGTATTTAAAATTAAAGAGAGGATATAAAATTCCTTGCACAACAGTTTTCATATGATAACGTGCCAGCTTTGTATTAAGAACACATATTAGTGTCCTGAATGTGATTAAAACAATGTCTCAAAAAATCAAGATTACATTTATAATGGAATAATCACTGCACTCAATATTATTATTGATAAAGAAGTCTCCTGAACTGTTAGAATCCAGCAAAAAGCAGAGAAAGGAGTTATTACCTCTCAATCTAAAATTTTAAATAATCCTCTAAACAGAAGACAAACCCAGTATTCTGGAATTTAACTGACACATAGAAGTATTGGAGTACATAGAGTACATCTATATATGCAATATAGTAAAAGCTTAATGTAAACAAAAAAAATTATTCAGCTTCAGATTATAATGCATTTAGATAGAGAGGAACAGAGAAGGTACAGGAAATCACACTGGAAACATTCATTTTGGTTTTTCCAGATACTGAAATCTTAATCACTCTTTTAATATGGTTTTTGAGTATGTGTATACTAGAGCACTTAAATATTAAGAAGGAAATAATAAAGTCATGTGAGAGATGCAATATAGCAAACTGTTACGCTTTTATGAAATTCCATTGGCCTAGATTAATCTAGAAGAGTTAAAGAACAAATCTCATCTACCAGATGTTACAGTGTTCTAAATCTGCATATAGATGATTCGTTTTACATCTGGCCATTCAAGGTAAAGCCATTACTTCTCCATGGGGTGAAGAAGAGAAGGAGGATGTCCATAATTTAGTTATTTTGTCTTCTGTAAACCACTCTGCATCTTTAATAGAGTTTCATGTAATAGTTTTATTTTATGAGCCTTTGGTTGTCTGAGCCTAATATAAAAAAAAATGCAGAAAACTTCAGAACAGGGAGAGAACAGCCACATTAAAATTATCTTGTACATGTGTCAGAATTATTTGCACAGGAGATAAAGCTTTCTTGACAGCCGGCTGAAGACATCTGAAAAAATTTCAATAGGAATTAAGAACAAACATACAGCAGAGAGTAGATGTATTCCCTTATTTAAAAAACAAAACAAAACAAATCAACACAGCTGTATTATTTGCCCTTGCAGAGAAAAATAAAGACAGATTTGCAGGTGAGAAATGCTAGTCACACAAACCATTCTGTAGACCTGAATGGAAAATCATGTCCACTGAGAGGATGTTTTTATAAAAACTGTGCAAGCTGAGGCTTGCTGACTTTACTTATGCTATAGTAGATCTCCCAAGCTTTTCTTTCAGTCTATTCTAATTTTCCAATTCGCTATGAAATTTTTTTTTAAAAATGAAAAGCATCAGAGTGTTTTCTTCCATTCCTGTAAAATTAACTTCCTTTTTTTGTTGTTGTTGTGGTTTTTTGGGTTTTTTTTGTTCTCTTACTATTAATATCTGTTTTTTTGAGAGAATGTCATTATGGCAGACAAATTTATAAAGTCACATCAAAACAGAGGGCATAGGAACAGCATCTGGATACCTCCCACAGATAAAAGCTGCCATGACAGGACAAACAGCTCTGTTCCAAGAAAGATGCTAAGCATACCTCTTATCTTGGGAAGCACAGGGACAACTATTGTTTCTAGGCCAGAGGAATCTCTGCTTGCAGTTGTACTTTTCAAGAATTACAGTTCAAGTGAAAAGATTTATAGCTCAAATATAAGGAAAAAAAATTTACGGGTGCAGTTGTAAGAAAATAAATCACATTTATATAGTCAAAATTTGCCTTGGTGAAAATGCATTACAGACAATATGAAAGGATTTAAGGAGATGTTTTTACATTTGGATTCCTACTTATTGGGTTTCTGGGTTTTTTTGTAGAGCTGTTTTACTCTATTTTTCTAACAGATTTTAAATTGACATCAATATAAAATATTCTTGATCAATTTATTGTAAATGAAATAGAAAGGACAAATGGTATTAGAAATAATAATAGTATATCTGGACTCTAATAACCAGATGTGCACTTTTCTGTCAAATAGACTAAAATTCTCATGCAAGAAACTAACATTATCATTGCCCAGCAGATGCACAACATAGATGTTACTTTTTTCCAGATAAGTATTTCAGGGGACATGGAGCACTCTTAAATTATTTTAAATAATTCAGTAATCCATTAGCAAATTCTTGAAGCCTTAGGTTCCTAAGTCTATTTAAATTAGTTGTCCTTATAAGCAAACTAATAGGACAAAATTTTACATTAGTGAAAACCCAAACATAAGTTTACAAATAGTGTGAAGATTAACCTTAAATCTAAATGACAAATAGTTCATAGAATGTAGCATTTGAACTAAGTTAAATGTTATTTTTTATCTCCTGCTGGCAAATTCTGCATAAATTCTACCATACAAAGAAGTAATTTTCCCTAATTTATAGAGGCAAAGTTGCTGAGTATGAATCCCAGTGTAATTGGTTAAATTGACATCCCTGGAAAAAAAAAAAAGCTTAAATCGTAAATGCCAGCAGACAGTGGATAACTGGGGATTTGGATGTGGATAATCATCTCAAACAGAAGTCTGAAACTTGTTAGCTGCACTCATCATGCAGCCTGATTGTAAACGTTGATAACTCTATGACCAAATAAATGTTGTATGTCTGGATCTTCCAGTTGAGATGCCATGAGAGCACCATCCATTTAATCATTTAGACTGAGAGAACTGGGGAAGGGAGGTCAGTCCAAGCCTTTAGAAGGAGCCGGTGCTGAACAACAGCAGCTCCTGCAAAAAAGAAGTGGTGCTGTAGAGAAGAGGGGTGATAAGAAAGAAGCCGAAGATCTTTGACTGGAGGAAAGATCTCGGAAGTGCTGCAGGAGCTTGGAGATCAGAGAGATGTATGGGAGAAAACAAGCAAGGGCATGCACAGAGACTGTGGTTGGTAGTGCTCAAGGCTGATAACTTTGCATGAAGCAGTTTGTCTTTCTGCCTGAGCTTCCCACCAAATCAAACCATGGCAGACATAGCACCGAAAGGGTGTAAATGATATAACTAATGACACTAAGAGCTCGTATCTGGATTGCTCATAAATAAACCCCATTATACAGATTCATTGTGGGCAGTGATTTGCATTGCTGCCCATGATCATGGCTGGATTGGCACCAAACATGTCATTTTAAATACTCTCAAAATACATGGCTTTTCTTGACAGAGAATTTTGCTTTACTTACAATGAAAAAGGAACATACTAGATCATACACTTATTTTTAACATTCTTAGATGTCTCATTAATATACCAAATACAATTTGTTTACTAAGTACTCAAAGATATCCCAGCTAATTATCATACTTTTCTGGTACAGAAAGATGCTGCATGATTAAATGGGGGGTTTAATTAAATTAGGAAAAAAAAAAGCTTTAAACTTAGAGCCAAACAATTTGAGTCAGTGTATTTTTTTCTCTCACAGGAGCAGGATAATAAATTTCTTGTCCATTTAGGATTTCAGTGACTTGGTGGGCAACTATGGTCAAGATAAAAAGAGAAAAAAACCCCAACACGCTGGAAAATGAAGATCCAAAAATTTAAAAAAAAAAAACAAGTAAGCTTCTCCTGAGGATAGTAGCTGAGTTGTATTTCATATGAGAAAATAAATAATCATAAGTGAAAAATTCCTGTTTTGAGTTTATTTAAAATGGCTTGAAAATCAAGGCAAGCTAAAGTACAAAAGAAAAAAAATATTGCTTCAAAATTTAGTACTGGGGTGGTAAAATGTTGGTGTGATCAATTTGAGACAGCTAAACAGGCAAAGAAAATGGTTAATTGCTATGATTGCTTACTACTGAAAAATGTTTTCCCCTCCCATTCATGAATAAATGAGTAATCTGGTTTTACAGAGCCACTGAGTATGGGCAATGAAGTAGTTATTTTTCACAGCAGTCAAGATATACGGTCACCATTTCTTGAAACGGAGGATTTTAACAATGATGTGACAGTTTAATGCAAGACCATGGAGACCAGCCGCTTTCAGTGCTGTTACAAGGTGAGATAACCATGACAAAATGATTTCTGTATGTGTCTATAGGGAGCCCATTATGAGTCTATCATTCTGGCACTACAGTGTGAAATTACAATGAGGAAAAAAAAAGTCATTCAAATTTGTACTGCATGACAATGATGCTCCAACACGAGTTAATGATATATAGCAACCGAAATTCAAGCCTTTTTTTTCACTGTATACTGAATAAAACTACCGAACCCCAAAGATTTTATTTACATGTAGTACAAGAGGACAGGATATGGAAAAAATTATTAGAATTACCTTTAATTAATCTCTCCTAAGTGTAAAAATTCTGGTTTTAGGCTGAATAAAGATGCTTCTTTACAAATTTACCCACAACAGAAATTCACCTTGTACCAATAAAATATATAAACAAAACTACATAACTAAAAATCAATTATTTGTGTCCCCATAATCCAAAAAAATTAGAGTACATTCTCTTCATTAATTCAAATTTCTATTTGCTCTCTCCAATCCAATTATTCTTACACATCTCCAACTTAGAGTTCTTGAAATAAAGTAATTTTAAGCTTGCTCTTTCAGATGTATTATTATATGTATTTATGTATATATTTTCTAATATCTCATTAAGCGCCTTTTTTTATCAGTTATTTTCTTTAAAGAACGATTAATTTCTTGTTCAAAGACTATTTTCTGTTTTCTCATAAAAGCCTGAATTACTCTAAATATGTTTCATCAACATTTTAGTGAATTAATGTATTAATAGACATATTTTTTCTAGGACTCTTAATTAAAAAATGTGCTACTTCTAAATCGTGAATTTTATTGATTACTCCTCTGTCATTTTCCATTTTTCTAGGGTTCATTTTAAATTTCACTCATTTGCATAATTCATATTTGGTCAATTTTGGTTTTCTGCTGTCTTCTCTTTAGTGAAATACTAGTCTGGATGTCCTTATTTACTGAAAAAAATTGAAGAAAATTGTAAGAAGTCTGTTCAAGATAAATTTCCACAGCATGAAAACATCATTTACAATTTTTTAATATCTCTTGTGCCAGGTAACAAAGTAACTTTCTGACATTGTCAGCAAGGCTTCTTGTTTCCTCAATAGGTATGGGAATATGGCAGAAAGCAATGGAATTTGAAAAGCCTGTATTTTCTTAGTTATGTAGTTAGATATTTTTTATTTAAAAAGTGAGCTTAATGCTCAAAAAAACATCAAACAAACACTATC
>VWYI01012280.1:337-24980 GCA_013399455.1 Anthoscopus minutus | reverse complement strand
AACACAACCCATCAGGCATAAGTGACCCTTCCTCATCATATCCTTTTAAAATCATATTGGATATGGCTAAGGATGCCAGCCAGGAAAAAAGTAAATTAGTTTACCACTCTCCATTATTTGCATTTATGAAAAGAATTAACATCAAATAAAGGAAACGTTCAATTTTTAAATTTCGAAGGAAGATGCAGCAAGATATCCCTGAAAATGATCCCTTAAAATGATTTATTTCAAAATGTGTGGGCATTCATGTAGATGAGAAGATCAATAATCACAGAATCAAAAAAAGCATAGCTGAAAGGACTTTAGAAGGCAGCAATCCCACAGCCAGAGTCAGAATAATTTTTGTTCATATTATTCCTGATAGAGCCCCAGAAAACTCTTAATAAATTTTGTATTCCATTCAATCCTTTCCATTCAATGAAGGCATTGATAAATCTTTCCCTAATATATCTAGACATTTTGTTCCCCAGTTGAAACAACTAAGTTCTGGCTTTATCTATGCATGTCTGAAGAACCATTTTTTCTTGTTTTGCCTCCAAAAATGCCAGAAGAGACTGGGACAAGGCCACAAGTCAGTCCTGCGGAGAATGAGACAACTAACGTCTGAATGAAAAAGTTAAACACTTAGTTTTTACCAGATTCTAGCAATAATTCCTTCTACCTCACTACCTTTCAGGCAAGTATGAATGATTTGCTTGATTAACATTTCTGGACTTTCTAGCAATAAAACACAAGCTGCCTGACCTATGGCTTTCTGGCTTATTTAACTTGTTTCCCTTCCTCCCCCAGCATGAACATCATTAATCCCATCTGATTAACAGACTGATTTTTTCAAGTACTTTCTAATTCACTTTTGGTGGGTGGCTTTATTCTTTTCATTATTGTGGCTGTATAGTCCTCTTACTCCAGCTTTTCGTATTGCTGATCACCAACAGTTCCACAGTTGTACACTTTTGAGAAGGAACATAGTGAGGAAAAGCGCTAATTTTTGCCTTGAGTAGTCTGTTCATAGCCTTCTGTGTAGACCTGACATGTACTCCTCCTATGACAAGGAACATAGAGAACAAATTACCCTGTACTTCTTCTCCATTAATGTATTCCCTTAGCACTTAGCATCTAAGCTCTTCAACTTTGCTTTTTACCAAGACCATTGCAGAAAACGTCCATGCTTTAGCATGTAAACCCAAATGCTGAGAAAAAGAGCAAGTGCAGCAAGCTAATCTCGGACGAGTATAGCACAGTAATTCTGTTCATGCACACTGAAGTGTGTGATGTTAGTGAAGAAAACTTAACAGATGCAGGTGACAACTGGTAACAAGGTTTCAGTGTCTGTGTATTGTTCCTCGCTAACCACCACCCAAACACAGAGGAAAAAAATACCTTTTTTAATGGTTTAATAATGAATTTCAGTTAGGTTTTCTTTGAGGGACATGGGCAATTCAGAGTTATAGTATACTTTGACTAATCATGACAAATTGTGGTATCTTTATGGTATGGTATTCATATTCATCTCTAAGTACTGTTTTCTGTGTAGGTGGAGGTTGCATAATATATGTATGGGAAATGTTAATCTGTTTCTTTTTCTGTGTCATTTGTATGTCCTGTGATTCTCTTACATAGCTTTTGAGGGAATTCAACTCAACTGGAATACTTTTAGACTCAGAGTGATTTGTAGCCTTCTCTGGAAGACATATAAACTACCTGACACTGGTAAAGTCTGAAGAAAAACAGACCGCAATATATTTCTTGCAAGAAATTTGTTATCATAGCAGTCATCTTGAAGTACCTTTCTAAAATATGCTTTTTGTTTTAAATCCTGTGATTTTTCTAGGAAGTCAGGGAACTTTCACCAAATACCAAGATTTAACAATACTGTTCCAAAAATGTTTAAATGTTTATCCAGATGTCTTGTTTTCCTTTTGAATGCTGGGAAAACAGAACAAAATGGTTGACTGCCTGAAAGAATTAGATATTCTTGAATATGACTTGAGGAATACCTAGACTATTGATGTATAGCAAATTTGGTATTGAGGTGCATTTACTAATGGTGTCATAATAAACCATGGGACTGTGAAAGAGTCTAGTGCTCAGCCTTACATTTCAGGAGTGTTTTTGCTCAAATGACATCTCAAATGACTTAAGTCAGAGGAAGTATGAGAAGAGAAAAGAAATTATGTATTATAAGCCCCAGACAAGAAATGGAGAGGAATAAGGAAGAGATAAATGACAACACTAGAACATCTGTATTGCATGAACATGCTTAGTATCAAAGTATTGCCAAAGGTAATGCCTCAGTTTATGATGACAAGGATAAAGAAGTCAAGGGATTAAAACAACCTCTAATAAAATATGCAGGTTATTTTGGCAATGGTCTTCAGATTTTATCAACCATAATAAATAAACAATAATATCTCAGTAATTGAGGCTTCTTTTGTCTTTTATTTTAATTATACAGAAATAACATTTTACCATGAGAACATCTATTGCAACGTTAAGAGTAGAGAAAGAAGTATAACTTAGTACTTATAAAAGTCTTCTGTAACTTTTTACATATAAGAACATGTTATTATTGAATAACTAAAAAGCAAAATAATAAAAACAAATTTAGAAAGTGTTACTCTCTCACTGAGTTACATTTACTGTAATTTTCATCACAATTTATAAACCGTATAGGTTTTGCTTCATAGTAAGTAGTTGAGTTTTCTTGTGTAAAGCCAAAAGCCAAGAAATGAACCATCACAAACCCCGCCCTTTTTGCAACTCTGGATGCTGACATATCCTCAGAGCAGATGACACAAATGAAAATAAATCAGCTACATATATTCAGCTGGAAGAAGTAGTTTCAAGGAGGAGGAATTCTGCTGAGATCTGAGTTGAATTCTTCTTTATTGAAATAATGAACCTATATAAGTTTATGAACTAGAGTTCTTCAAAACAATTGAATTCAAATATGTGCAATCTTCACTCCAAATCCACAGACTGATAGTAATCTACTATGTAGATTTTGTTTTTTCTGTTTTATCTGTCCTAGTCTTGGACAGATTTCCATCATGAACAAACAGTGCAGTTTTTCCTGGATGGGTTGAGGAAAAAGTTTGCATGTGTATTTACTCATCTGTGTAGCCTAGTACAATATGTGATATTTAGAGGTCGTTTTATGTAATAAGCACTGTAGATAAAATTCTAATTCATAGTTTAATGTAAGGAAGGACATAGATCAGTGAGATTTTGTAGTTCTAAGCCGGTTCAAGATTAAGCTGGTGTCACAAATTGTGGGATAACTCCAGATTTAAGACAGAAATGCGGCCCTTTAGGCTGTATAGAGTTTTTCTATTTTTTTCCTCCTTTTTTTCATAACTAACATAATTCACATTTGTGTGCTGTTGCAAAAGGAAGGAAGCTGGATAAGGGATATAAGGTTTATGGTCTGCAACAGTTGCAGAGCCTAAGGATGTATGCTGTTGGAGACCCCAGTTCTATATTTGCTCAACACATATGTATTTTTTAGTCTCATATTGGGAAACACAAACATAATGCAGCCTGGGAAAAGTACAGGAAGGAAAGAAGAATCAACATGAGAAGACTTCAAACCACTGGTATATTATTAGAAAAAAAAATTAAAATCAGTAACTTATTCAGGGACACTAACTCTGAGTGTTGCAAATACTACTAATTTCAAGTCTGTCATTCCATACAGTTTATAAACATCAGAATGTAACCATCCATGTGGCTGTTGTATAAATAATTTTACCATCATAATTAACAACTGTGAATTTTTGTTACAGCTTTTATCTCATTCCCTAAATCTGTAAAGAATTGCTAATCTCATACCAGCAAATTTGGATATTTTTGTCATTCTCAGATATCTTTCAGTTTTGAACTGTATGACTGTCTTCAAACTGGTGAACTTTTTACTTAATTTTTTTAAAAATTCATCAATTGAATTAGTCGTTTAAGCCAAGGATGGAACAGGAAAATAAATTCTAGTCATTCTAACAAAGTGTATCAGAAATTCTAGAAATTACACTGAAAGTCACCCATGAGTGGTCTGAATTAATTTTTTGGATGCTGCCTTGGAATACTGCAGAATTCACTTTATGTGCAGAAGAGCTGTTTATGAAGTAAAATATTTCCAAAATAGCTTAAACACCCTAATTTTTCTTCAATGGAGAATTAATTCTCTGCTCCCTTTCCGATGAAATTAATTCTAATATTCTTTTTCCATCCAACACTTAGTGATGGATCTCATATTTTTCAACATATGTATCTTCCTTCACAGATGACAAAAATGTTTCTCACCTTCCAGTTTCCTTCCAGGCTTATAGTGGCAAGTCTCAATAACATAATTAGGGAACAGAAATTCTTTCCCAATCAGGGATTAATAATTAGACAGATGACTTAGATATCATCACAGCTAAATTATATTTCAGATACTAATTCACTAGTCTGGCTGCTAGTAGATGCTTAGTTACATGGCATAGTGTCCTGGTGAAACGTCAGTCACTTTTCTTCATTTTTAGTCATGCTGGAATCAGAGAAACATAATTTTTCTGAAGTGAAATGCTTGCTACTGTTTGATTATCTGATTATGTCTTTTTTTTGTTTTCAATTTTTTTTTCTTAGCCTGTTAAACAGAATCTGTGGTGATTGATGTCATTGCAAAACCGTAGAATATCACTGAGTGTTGCTGTTATTGCTCGATACTAAAAGCAGCAGAAGATACTAAATAATATATTAAAAATGGGAGAGGTCAAGGTGGAACAATATTGAATACCAAGAACCCTTTTTGAGTTGAGGACAATTTTTATTAGGGGAAAACAAAGCATGATACATAATAATGTTAAGAAAATATTGTAAAGAGCAAAAGTTCTTGCTTCATCCTTCTCAGACAGGAACATTCATCTTGACTATGAGATATTACATGACAAAGGACACTGATCCTTAGAAGAAGGCAGTGTTGTTTCTCTTGGAAAAAAAAAGGACTTTGGAAAAACCAGCATAATATTCATTAAGTATATTAAATATATCCTTAATAAACTCATTTGGTATAGACTAGTATTTTAGAGGACTTTAATTCTGTTTTGGTACACATATCTAGGACATAGGCCTTGCAGTCATCAATGTTTTGCTCATAAGATATGGGCAGCAACTCTATATCCACAACAACAAAGCTCATCTGTCTGCTTGTATTTAAGTGTCTCTCTGGCACCCACTGATAGGACATGAGAAAATGGTATTAAATTTTTTCAAGGGAAGTTTAAGTTGGATATTATTCTTCACCCAGTGGTTGATGAGGCACTGCAACAGGTTCCCCAAGGATGTGGTCACAAACTGAAGTCTGGCAGAGTTCAAGAAGCATTCAGACAACACTTGCAGGCACATAGTGTGATTCTTGAGGTGGTTCTATGCAGGGATAGGAGTTGGACTTTAATGATCCTTTTAGGTACCTTCCAACTTAGAATATTCCATGAATCCATGATTCTGTAATACTTTAATATCATCATGCAAAATAATAGGATGGGAAAATTATTATCTTATTCTCACTGAAGCTTTTCATAACAGGTTGTCTTTTCTTTCCAGATCCTGAATTTTATTCTACTGAGGGTAGCCTGTGTATAGCTTGTGCTATAGCTTGTGCTAGAGATGTTTTGGTTGTAAAATAATATTCTGGGTCACACCTACCTGTGATTAGGCACTATAAACCAGAATAAGGAGATAAGTGGGAGGTAATTAGGAAATAATTGGCTGGCTATGAGGTTTGACATAGGTATTCCAGCTGGTGTACTGCTCCTGCCATGATGCCACAAGTGGCTGGGAACTTGAGGCACCTGTGGGGTGGGCCAGACATGCTGCCACCCAGGGCATCAGGCACCTCTCAGGGGACAGGGTCAATAAAGCCTATTAGTGCTCTCAGGTTTCTGAGATTTGTAAGATTTTGGTCTTTTCAAATGCACCCTGTTCAGTGAGTAAATAAATCAGCATTAATAGGATGAAGCATGCTTGAAGATGTCAGTGGTCTGAGGTATTCTGTTAATGACTGATGTGTGCTTGCAGACTCTAATGCTGGTGTCTGTCTGGGTGTTCTGAGTGGTGAAGTTTTGTATAAATACACCAGAAAGCCAAGGCCAAACTCTATTTTTGTTATGTTTATTGGGGTGCATTGTGAAAATCTGCTTCGTAGTTCAATTTGGTAGGTTTGTTTTTTCTGAAATCTTGAAGGTTTGTTCTTAATTTTCTAGGTTGAAAAAAAAAAGTTCATCTGGCTCTTTTCTAGGAGAGAGTTTTTTTGTTTGTTTGATTTTTCTGTTTCCTTCTTCCTTTTTAGTTTGCTCCTGAGAGGTAAACTTCTGGTGGTATCTTCCTCTGTACATTCATCACACACTTGTACAGTGTGGTATGAGAAAATTCTTGTAGGGAAACTGCTACAAAATGTGGCTGCAATATTTCTCATACATGGAAGATGTTCCCTGCTTACCTGCCTCATTTAGCTTTGTTTCAGTGGCACGCCTCTGAGGTTATTGATTTCAATTATTTTTGGCTGCTTTTAGGCTTAAGCTGGTGCTGGTTTTGAGACAGGGCCCGCAAAATCTGAGGAGCCATGACAGATCTGACGCATTCCTACTAGAAGCATGAAAATCCTCAAGGGTTAAAATTTCATGGTCATGGTTTCCAAAGATCTGTTTAAAAGAAACCTAGGAGTATTCCTGGTGAGACAGCTTTTCAAGATACATTGGAGAATCAGTTGACTGGTTGGTTTTCTTGATTTGTCCCATGAAAATTAAGCATGAGTTAGTGTTTATCTAAGGTTTGCAAGTAGAACGAAGTATCTTGTATCTCATTTTGACCTGCAAAATAAAACTTGGCTGTACTTGTGGGTATTCTGAGAAAATTTCTTGCTGGAATACTTCTAAGAAATACTAAGTTAACTACTTTCCATTAAAAGAAAAGCAATTCAGGAGATACATAAATAGTCTATAAAAATCATTGAGAGACTTGGCATATTGAATTACTGTCTTGTTTAAATACTACTTGATGCAGACAACTATAAAAGACATGTCTCTTTCTGTAAGCCCATGTTCCTGGTAGAAACAAGAGTTCTATTGATTTATTGCAATTTATTTGCTCCCTGGATTCTAGTTTTGACACTGTGAGAAGATTAATTGGAATTAATGGCATTTGCACAGCTAATTAAAGTCACTCTTCCTTCAGTCAAATGAATTCCTTTTATCAGAGACATAACAAAATCTTGCTTAGTTCCTGCAGTCAGCATGTAAATGTTCCTTGCTTGAATAAGCATATCTGCACCCATTAGTGGTTGAATACAGACAACATTAATGATATCTGATCATTTCTTCAGCACTTGAAAAACACAAATAACATACCAAATTATTCTTACAGATGGTGCAACAAAATCAGATTTTTTAAAAATTGAAGTTAATAAAAGGTGTCCTCTTGAGAAGGATTCTGGAGATGAGCATAGCAGTATCAGAGAGTGTACAGTCAGTTTTTCATATATTTTCCTAACAGAAAAAAACTAGTACAGCTCAAGGAAATTAATTCCTCTCTATAATCCAATGATGCGGTCTCTCTGTCTAAGCATAATGCTAAATAGCTTATTAAGAAATTGCTATGTAAAAAGGTGTTGCATTGAAAACACAGGGTGGGAAACAGAACAAAACCATCATGCTGCTAATGTGTGTGTGTCTGCTGAAAATGGAGGAGGCATACCTTTCACTGCTGCAATAGCCTGCTGGCAAACATGCAAGCATTATTAACTGCAGTGGCCCTCTGAATTGGTTTGAATTCTGAACAAGTAAGGCCCAATTTCTTTCTTCCTGTATAACAGAAGATTTATGCTCTGCTTTGGTTTTTGCTTTTATGTGACGTGACAATGACGTGAATCCAAGGACATACTGAAAATGTTGTTTGACTAGGGATTAATTACCAAAAAAATCCCTGTTTGCTGAAGTATTTAGTGCGAATCATCTTTTAATGTATATAGAATTTTAATTCACGTAACAAAAAGAGAAATTTTTTTGCAGTTCAGAGATCAGAGATTATTTTGAGTTGAGAGGGACCCAATAGAATCATCAAATCCAACATAAGTGAATGGCCCATAGAGGGGTTGAAGCCACAATCTTGGTGTTATTATCACTATGCTCTAACTGACTGAGCTAATCTCATTTCATAATAATACTTAATCATATGGCCGTGATTACAAGATCTGTTTCCTAGACCCAGATCTAATTTTCAGTCTCAGAATATATTCATTATCTTTGCTTTTATACTAGATGTACTCTGAAAAAATGTGATGAATAGCAATAAAAAATTGAAATTAATCTCTCTGGGCAAAAGGTACGACTGGTATTATTCACATTGTCTCTTGTGAATGTTGAAGCAAAAGTTCTTGAACACTGACATGAAAACAATTATATGACTATCTTCAGTGGTAATTGCACTATGAATAATAGTGTTGGAAGATGTTAACTCTTGGGTTTCAAGCAGTAAGACAAACTGCAATTTGTGTCTTGTATCCATTGTATGATGGATCAGCCATCAAGTTACAACTGAAAAATAATGGAGAATCAGGAGAAGGAGGGGAAGAGGAAAAGCAGTTCTAAACTGTCTAGAAACCTTTTGTTAAAAATAAATCAGAAGTAAAAAATTCTATTAAATTTATGGTTGAATCTCATCTGCAAAAGCAGATTGTTAAATTCATTGAATGTGTTTCTTTGCTTCAAGTAAATCTTCCATGATCACTTAAAAACAATTTTGTAAGGTTAAGTTGTAGTGTTTGTATTTCCTGGTTGCTGAGTCAGTGCAGCAGAACATACGATTCTGGTCCTGTACAGACATGCAGAAGAAAGGCTGCTTTATAGTTAGAGTATAGAGGATTTTTCTGCATTTTGTCTGCAGAGGGAGCCTACAGACCTATCCAAGATGTATTCCAATTTTTGAGGTAATCATTTCTACTTTAGAATACACTGGTCTCTGCATTGAGGATGCTGTGTGTGAATGGAACTTTCTATCATGTTGCAAGGACTACAGCATGAATTGCTAGTCAGTTTTAAATGTAGAAATTTGAATAATGTGCAGGGGTTGCAAAGAGTTCTTTTTATCACCTCCCTACAAAATTATGTGGATTCTTTGATGCAGCTTGAGGTTAGTCAACCTGGAAAAGAGATGGCTCTGGAGAGACCATATAGCAGCCTTCCAGTACCTAAAGGGGGCTTACAGGAAAGCTGTAGAGGGACTTTTCCCAAGGGTGTGCAATGACAGGACAAGGGGAGATGGCTTTAGGTTAGAATAGGGTAGTTTTATATTAGATGTTGTGAAGAAACTCTTTACTGTGAGAGCAGTTAAGCACTGGGACAGTTGCCCAAAGAAGTAATGGATATCCAGTTCCTGGCAGGGTTCAATGCCAGGCTGGGAAAAGTTTTGAGCAACCTGTTCTTGTGGGATCTGTCCCTGCACATGGCAAGGGGTTGGAGCTAGATGATTTTTAAGGTCTCTTCCAATCCAAATCATTCTTCTAGTCTTCTACAATTCTATAAATTTATACATTCAAAGAAAAATTACAGGAAAGGCTGAACCCTTCTCAGACATCTTCATGTCTGAGAAAAGCCAGTCTTTTAACACTCACCTGATACTATACCTAATAAAACAATAGGCTTAAAAAGCCTGTGATATGTTTCTGAACAAGGATATTCTGAGCAAGGAAGGACTCTTGAAGAACTTCCAATACATACCTACATAATGTTGATAGCTCACCCTCAAGTAGGATTGCAAATACATTTTGCTGTGCTATTTCTTCCCAAAACTGCAAGTTGGCACTGTATAGTATATTTAGTCTGTTCAGGGAATCACTGTATTCATAAGGGATCAAAAAAAAAGTATACACTTTTTTTCCTGTTTAGACATTTTGATGCTGAAGTGTTTTCAAAGTTATAATTTAAAAGCCAAGTTCTGAGCCATGTGAAATACAGACTTCCATTACAGAGATAGTTTAGTAAGCTAATATGCTTTAGGATGAATGACTTATTGAAAACTTCAAACAACAATTTGGTAGTTGTGTGCCAAGAAGGTATTTCTCATTCTTGAATTCACTGCTGAAAACCTTCTGAACTGATACAGATGAAACAGCAAATATTTTTCAGGTGCCATCGTCTTAACTCAGAAAATCCCTACAGCTTTTTATACATACCTTTGAAAATGTCACTTTTGAGTTATCTGGATTTGTAGTGGGAAGAAAAGTTTTTCAACAACAACACTACTTCAGCTCTATTTTGTCACGATTTAACCTCAGCTGACAACTAAGACTCACACAGCCTCTTGCTCAATCTTCCCTTGTGGCACAGAGGAAAGAATAGGTAGGGTAAAAGTGAGAAAACTTATAGGCTGAGATAAAAACAGTTTAATAATTGAAATAAAAATTATTAAAAATAACCTTAATAAATTTTAGCAAAAAGGAAATTAAAAAAATAGAAGAAATAAGACCCAAGAAAGATAAGTGATGCAATGGAATACTATTGCTCACCACCAATCAACAGATGTTCAGCCTGGACCCTCAGCTACAGCACCCCTTCAATTTCCCCCCTTTTTCTTTTGCTGAGCATGATGCCATATGGTTAGGATATTCCTCTGGTCAGTTGAAGTCAGCTGTCCAGACTGTTTCCTATGTTAACTTCTTTCCTTCCCCCATTCTCCTTGCTGGGGGAAAAAGAAGCAGAAAAAGCCTTTGCTGAAGCTCTGCCCAGTAGTAATGAAAACTTCCCCCAGTAACATCCCTGTTCAGCACAAATCAAAAACACAGAGCAATACTAGCCTCTGTAGGGAAAATTTACCTCAGACAGAAAAACAAGACACACTTTGGTTGGCAAATTTTACTTTTATCTAGATTAGTCTGGTAGAATACATAGCTGCCTATTCTATTGATACCATTTGAAACTATTTCAGATTAGCAGCAGATTCAAGTAATCAAATAAATTGATAAGAGACTCAGAACTTGATGCATTAGTCTTTCCCTGGTAGCAGTTTGAGAAGTCATCTCTTTTTGCTATTCAAATGCAAGAGTTTAGAAATCTTTTCCTTTGATTTAAATGCAATCAGGACTCTGTAAATTCTAAACAGTGTGTGGAAGATTAAACATTTTGGCTTGGATATCTAGCGCTAAATTCTTGCTTTCTCTGAGTTTGCTGGAGTCAATGCCTATTTCACCAGTTTATACATAAAAATCTCTATACCCTATTTTTTTATGTGCCATACTATCCAAATATTATGTAATTAGAGTCAAGTAAGTCCTCCCATTTTCAACATATTTTGCAACTACAATATGTTGTAGAGAGCTTTTAAAAGCTGATTAAAAAATCCCAAACTTCTAAATAGATTTTTTTCTCCTCTTAATTGCATTGAAATTTTATACACAAATACAAGAAATTGATATAATATGATACACATAAATTATTAGGATGTTATAGAACTTTATCACACTGCATAACAATATAATATTACATATATTTTTGTTTTGAATCATTAAAATGTAATACAGTTTTGACAGATTGTGTAATGAAAATTATCCAGTATTGAGAATTTAAACTTACCATGTGTTTCAGAATTGATGAGAGCTATTTTGTCACATGCTTTGTTTTATGGATGAATTCAAGTATGTTCACAGAGAAGTGCATTGGAATACATCTCTTCCCTTGCACATTCTTTAAAACATTTCCCCTGCTTCATAAAGAGCTTGGCTGCTGTATATTGTGTAGAACATTTCTTTCAATATTCTCCGCTGAGCGCCTGCCTCCACAGAAGCTTGCTCTCTCTCACTCTGGGACAGTTAAGAGCCTGACTTCCCAAGTACTTGCCTGCTGAAGCAGGGAGGTGGAGGAAATAAGTTTGGCCTAACTAGCAAGAATGTTGCTGAGAAGAAAACTGGGGAGAAACTTGGCTGGAAGACAGCTGGAGGGCACAATCAAGGTCAGGTTCTGTACAGGTGACCTTAAAAATCAGGATACAACTTCAATTGTGTGAGTTAAAAAGTTCCACTGTTTCAGATGTAATTTGAGGCTAGTTTTTTAGATACAGAGCTCCTGCCTAGCACGAGTACCAAAATCCAAGCTTTGCAAAAATGGGACGCTAGAGTGTAAGTTAGTGTTAAGAAAGAGGACAGTCGGGAAAATGAGCATCAAAATGATGCAAAATGTGTTTGGAATGCTGTGGCATACACTGTTAATCAGTACAGGAGAGGTCACTCCAGGAGCATTATCTGAGTTTCTGAAAATTGTAAAATTGCTTTATTTTTCTGCGCTCAGATTTTGAACTCCTGTTCAAAATCATTGTGCTCATGGTTTTGAACTCCTAATTCTTTCTACAAAAGTGCCTTATTAGACAAAAATTAGGAATGCTAGTCAGTGCAAGTGACAGTGAGTCATTCAGAAGAAACAATCACTTCATCTTCTTTTGAAGAGAGGAAAATATCAAGCTCAACAAAACCATGGGCGAAACTCAGGCATGGAAACAATCCTGAGAGAAAGGAATTGTTTCAAACCTGAATGTTCTAGAAAATTTATATTTGTAAGCTAAGTTTTTGAAGCTTGCGATAGTTCAGTAACTTTGCTTCTGTGGCATAGGTTGTTTATGAATACAGTGTAAGTCAGCTGCTTTGTTACGAAACCCAAACAGAAAGAAGAAGCTGTTGCCACATTTTCCACTTCCTGTACTGCCAGCTGTTTGATGCAGACATTGAAGAAAGAAGTAATTAATCTACTTTTAAAATTTTTCTTTTTGAAATAAAATTACTGAGGCTGGGGAAGGCTCCTACTGTAGATGTGAAAGGAAGGTATATAGTATCTTGTGCTTCTACTTGTACATGGAGAACTTCGAATATAAGACATGGAGTGTGCTAGTCAGAGAAGGAATTGGTAGTGTCTGGAGAGATGTCTAGAAATCACTAGGTGTGGTGGTCACTGATGAATACCTGAACCTTGGAAAATAAATGCAGATAATATATCGAAAGATCCAAGGACAATCTTTTCCTTCACACATTTTGAATTTTATATATCAAACAAAGCTTACAAATAGCAAGTGATGAGCAGGAGATGTGTAGTTATTTCACAATTCTTGAAACACTGAGACCTAAACCATGAGAACTTGCATGTACTAGTTGATGTCATCAGCAGTTAACCAGGCTGCTTTAAACTGATAACAGACGTAGAGAGCTGTCTGGATAGCTTCTGGACAAAAACCAGTAAAAATTCATGTGCATGCCAAATAATCATAAAAACAAGGAACTAAGTAAAATTATTCTTAATTCTTTTAAAAATTTATTTTTAGGGGTTTAAAAGAACTATAGTACCCTTTGGGTACTATATATACTTTATATATATACTATATATACTAATATATATATATAGTTCATATGCACTTATATATGAACTTTGGCTGTTCTTTCTGTGGGACAAGTGCTTTTAAATGGTGCTTTAATTCATAGGAATGTTACTTACTCCAAAAGTAACAAATTTTCAGTACATGGAGACATCATGGACAATGGAAAGCTGACTCCTTCTGTCAGTGCTGTCAAAGCAAAAATGATGTAAAGAGACATAAGTTATTCAAGAGAAGCAATAAAGAACTCAAAATACAAAAAATGTATGACTCAGAAGATATAATTATGAGGCTGGTTGGTGTGGTGCAGGCTCTACAGAGTTTGTGTTGAGAACAGGGTTCATGTTGGTTATGATGCTTTGTACTGAGGCAAATTTCATTTCAAATGGCAGAAAACTACCATTCAATACACCAACTTTGGTCAAAGTTCTGTGCATAGAGATATCAAGGCCTTCTCCCCAGAGCTATGACTGCCTGTCCCACTGGCATAACTTCTAGGGGTCTGCCTTCTGGAGACAGAGCTGCAGGACTCTGCCCCAAATATCATGGAGACCCTGTTAGCCCTGTTCCTCATACTGGTCTCAGGTCCTCTGAACTGTGACTCTGCTGTCACAAGCATCAACTGCTCCCCTGCAGTTTGGAATCACCTGTAAACATTACAGCCATGCACCATGTCAACTACCCAGATCATTGATAAGAGGCTGCTGTGGGAGATCTCTTGTTTCCAGCCAACAAGCAGTGAATTATGCATCAAGCACTCTATTTTGAGTAAAATTATCCCAAGTTTTTTTCACTCTTCTGATGATGTACCCATCCAGACCATAACAACCCAACACAGAGGAATAATGCAGGAGATGGTGACTAAAACCGTCCTAGTGTTAAGGTGAAGGGCATCTACACTTCTCCACTTAGCCACAAATACAAGTATGTTATCACAGAAGGCAATTGTCTGGGACTGACATGGTTCACCCACGGTCAGTCTGCGCTGACTAATTTATGCACCCTCAGTTGTGCTCCAGCAAGACTTCCTCCGTGGATTTCCCTAGCAGCACTAAATTGTCTGACAAGTCTGTAGTTCCTCAGACCTAGCCCTTTTACAAGTCTTTGTATTTTATGTTCTTTCCCCAGTCACCATGGCATTTCAATGTGCTAGAGAGCAGCCTTGCATGAGCACCAGCCAGCTCCTGCAGCCTTCACCCCTGCGTGCAGCCTGTCAGCTTTGATCCTGACAACACCGTGCTGTTTTCTGCAGAAGGATGAGGTGTGTAGTGATGTCTCTCAGTAGGGCAGGTACACTTAGGCATGCTGACTCAGTGCTGCTGACTCCAGAGTATCTGTCACAGTAAATTTGGATATTGCTGCTCTGTGATACGAGCGCTATGAATACTGGTTTCTCCTTTACTATACAAGGGGCTGCCTTGTATAGTAAGCCTGTGGAAGAAATCCTCTATGAGCTTCTTGCTGTTTTGCTTTCGGTAGGATCACATGTAGGATATGCTGACATCTTTTGCAGAGCTGTGATTAAGCTGTTGGCTTAAGAGATCAAACAAGGATGATATTATTCATTGTCCTAATGGCTTGCAGGTTCTTCTGGGTTTCAGATAATTTACAATGACATCACTTTCACTTCCAGTTTAATATTATTTGCCATTATGTTATTTGCCACTGGTGTTCTGAAATGCGTAAAATAAATAATTTGATCACATCAAATTTTTCTCTTACTTTTTGATCAGAAATAAAGAATATTTACTTTCTGCTTGACTTTTTAACTTTTCTTGATTACTTTGTCTTCATTTACATGTATTTTTTAAATCACGGTTTCTTTTAATCTTTTTACTATTCCAGTGTTTATATTAAATTAAAATAGGATTCAGATGCAAACATATCTTCTTTAGTTTCTGAAAATGGTCCAGGTATTAAACTAGGGGAATTTATGTCATGTTTGCATTTACTTGCTTGGGATTTTTGCCTCACCAAAGCCAGCCTAAAACAAATTAGGAAATCAATATAATTTCACAATGAATAATTCTGGCTTAATTTACTAATTAAAGCACATCTAATGAAGACTAGGAGCTACATCGTGTGACCAGTTAAAACCATTCAAGTGTTGCCATTTAATATTCTGATCAAGCAACCCACAAATGTGCGATAGACAAAGAATTTTCTTTATAACTATTTCAACTAAACTTTATAACTATATCAACTAAATAGTTTTGAATTACTGATATCTTCAGAGTTAACTGCAGTAAAAAAATGTAGACCAATCTGACCTGGAAAATTATTCCTTACAATTTCGTTCTTCACCTCTAATTAAAAACAATAAAACCTGCTTCATGAATATTTAATCTCAACAAAAGTCATACCAGTTCCATTACTGTTCTTTGGAAAGGTTTATGTCAAGAAAGCATATGATCTCTTATTTCTCTCTTTTTTTCCCTTTAAATGCATTAATATTTTAGAGCAAATTAAACTACTATTTTCCTGACAATAAATTTGGCCTATGTGTTAATTTCTTTAGAAATAGCAGTGTTCCAAGAAGATACAAAAACCATGAGTATAGATATTTTCACACCTTATGTGGAAGGGAAGAGAGAAAAACATTTCTGAAGGAAGGCCAGGAACACTGTTCTGAGGATGTCTTTATAAATGTATTTCAAATAATAATCAAACTTTACACATCATTACACCAGATAAATTGCAGAGCTAAAAAATTGTGTATAATCTTTGTCATTCTCCCGCAAGAGAGAATAATAGAATTATAGAATGGTATGGGTTAGAAGGGACCTTAGTAATCATCCAGCTTCAGCCCACCTGCCATGGGCAGAAACACCTTTCACTAGCCCAGGTTGCTCTGAGTCCCAGCCAACATAGCCTTGAGCACTTCCAGGGATGGGGCATCCGCAGCTTCTCTAGGCAACCTGTTCCAGTACTTCATCCTCATAAGAATTTTTTCCCAGTTTCTAAAAACATAAATCTACTCTCCTTCAATTTAACAACTGTTGTCTCTTGCCCTGCTACTATCTTACCATACAAAAAGTTACCCTCCGTCTTTTTTGCAAATCTCCTTCAGGTACTGGACATCCCCGATGAGGTCTCCCTGGAACCTTGTCCAGGCAAAACAACCCCATCTCTCTCAGCCTGTTTTCACAGAAGTGCTCCAGCCTCTGAGTTCTTTGTGGCCTCCTCTGGACTTTCTTTAGGAGATCCATATCTTTCTTGTGTAGAAGAGAACACAAGAAAGGATAAACATCTTTATGTCAGGCTTTTGCTGCTTTTGACACATTTATAGTATTTTGCAGCGCTTCCTGTATTACTGATTTAACATAATTCAGTATTTTCCTTGAAATCTAGTATGTCTACACCTTTACCTGCTACAGAACTTCAAAAAATGATTGAAACATTAGTGTCCAGACTGTCTGTAGATGAACCTACTGCAAACTGTGGCAAGGCTCAATTTAGCATAATAACTTGACAGACTAAGTGATATTCACTTGATTTTGACTGTGCTTTTCAACAACAAAGTGATATATCAGACAGAATAAGGAGGCTTATAAAGAAAATCAGTTAAAAAATTTGTAAACTTTAGAAAGGAAAAATTGGAAGATTTTCCTCTGTATACAGAAAGCCTCATTTGTTTTTCTTTCATTATGAGATGGACCAAAGAAAAACTTCAAGCTCATTGCATGATATATTTGCTACACACTTTACTGCTCTAATACCAGACAGCACCAAAACAGAAAGTCCTTGAATATTGTGGTGCTGAAAAAATTCTATTGATATTTACATTCAAATTAATTTGAAATTATTATATCAAGCACATAAACAGTGGGAATTTTTAGCAGTCACCAGGACCCTGGCATTAATATGAAAGATATTGTGCATGTTCTAGATGATGAAGGGATTGAGTTCAGCCCCGTGGAAACAGACTAAGGCATACTGGTGGCTAAAAAGTTAGATATGGTCTGACCATATAAACTCAGCCCAGAGAGTCAAACGTGTCCTGGGCTGCATCCAAAGCAGCGTGGGCAGCAGGGGAGGGAGGGGATTCTGCCCCTCTGCTCTGCTCTGGTGAGACCCACCTGGAACCCTGCATCCAGTTCTGGGGTCCCAGGACAGGAAGGACATGGACCTGCTGGAGTGAGTCCAGAGGAAGGTCCTGAAAATGGTCAGAGGTAGCACCTCTCTTAAAAACAAAGGCTAAGACAACTGTGGTTGTTCCCCTTTGGAGAAGAATCTAGGGAGACCTTATTGCAGCCTTTCAATATTTAATATGTGTATTTACCTTATAAGAAAGATAAACTTCTTACTAAGAGTTGCATTGACTGGCCAAAGGACAACAGTTTTAAATGTAAAGAATATAGCTTATATTTAGCATAAAGTTTTTGTGATAGAGTTGGAAAAATGCAGGAAGAATTGCCCCGGAGAAGTGAATGCTCCACCCATAGGAGTGTTCAAGGTCATGTGGGATGTGACTTTGACCAGCCCAATCTAGTTTAAGAGATATCACGTGATTTTTAAGGTGTCTTCCAATCCAAATCATTGTATGATTTGCTATTTCAGATTCTCTTGCTGAAGTAACCTCTCACTGATCATTAAACTTTATACATAAACTTTATACTACTCTTCAATTTGGTTCATACCATGAGCATCTGACTTATATACAAAACCTTAATTTTTGGGATTTTTTTTATCTTTCTGCTTTTGTTATGTCCTTTTGGTTTCTCTCCTATCAAGCTTTGTGCTTATATTTATATCTACAGCAAACATAGAAAGAAATTTTCATGAGTCCCTGGAAAATGTACTCAAATAATAAGACTGGTTTATATTCCCTATATGGGCCAAATATAGATTCTTGAAAATTACTCTGGGAGGATACAATCATCAGTTCTTTTCAGTCTTCTGAGCTCCATCTATAACCAAACAAAACAGATGCATTTAAGTACCCCATAAAAAAGCATCATGTGCAGATTTTCAATACAGAATGAATGCTATATAGACATAAATCAGTACATTTTCTAACATGGGTTGTGGTAACTGACAGCTTCTCAGCCTCAGCTCCTATGCTTGACTAATTTAATCACAATGTCCAAATGCTTAGATAATTTGTTGATATATTTAAGATTCAAGTTCAATATATCTTATTTTTCTCTCCTTATTTTTGTACTTCCCTGACTAATCATGAAATGCTAATTTATACATTTAAGCTGGAGATCTCCTACAGTTCCAAAAAAATTTAGGTTCCCAGAGATAAACTCCTGGGAGAGGGTTTTGGAGAACTTCTTTATTATTGTGAAAGTCCCTTTTTCACCTTCACAAAACTTAATCCATTTCTTCACACAGTTTTATGTGCATTTTTGAATATAAATAAGATATTCTGAAATACTGCAGAAAGCACTAGGAGCTTGAAATGATTCCCTGTGCTTTCCCTGTACAATTCCCAAATTGTAATTTAAAGGAGAAAGGCATTTTCATGCTTTCTGATTTCTGAGTGAAGAAAAGACAGAACTCAAGGGTGTGGAGGTAGAGGGAAAGTACGCCCAACACAATATGAAGCCACAGAGCTTTGTCCAAGTCTGGAGAAACTAATGAAATTTTCCATGCTGTGTTCTGGATCTGCGCCTCCACGATGAGATAGCAAAGGATGAAATGTTGGAGAAGGTGAAGAAGAGCTAAAACGTAATGCTGAAGCATCAGGGAAACAGTGATCTCTGGTTCTGATGGGATGGTATAGAGTGCTAAGAAAGAACAGTGAAAAGAAGGATGCAGAAGAGTCATAAAGGAAGGCTCTGTGCAGAGTAAATATGCTTTGGAGTGTCCTAAATGCAATATGCTGTCCCAGAAGTGTTTTCTTAGAGGCCATTTAGGAAAAAACATCTCTTGCTTTCTGCACAAGAGATGCTTAATGGCACTGAAAATGTTCGATAATTAAGAACTCACCAAGAAGTCTGGTTTTTTTCCTAATATTCCTTGTAATATCACAACTTTTTGACTCCTCTTCATATTCATATTCAGAAGAATTCATTTGCAGCTAAAGAGTAAATGACATCCTAATAAGACTCTCCTTTTTACACAATAGGCTACCCTCTTCTCTCAGTTTGCTGTAAATTTGAAGTAGTTTCATCAAATTAACATGTTGAGGTTTTTTTCCTATAGTTGCAAAAACTAATTAATATAACCCTGCCAGAGAAAAATCCAGAGGACAGTTCTGCTAATATTCATGTGGCTGCTCTGCATACCACATATGTTTTTCAAGAAAGCTGATTCTGATTTCCCCTCTGACAAAAAATGAAGAAAATTTATCTTTCAGTTCTCTATATTTTCTAGTTGTGATGTAAGGACAATGATATTTCTATCAATGTTTTCTAGTTTGAAATCAAGAAGCATAAAAATTACTTAAATAAGCACAAGATTATTGTGAAAGTGTATTCTTTTACCTTCAAACCCCACCTATATATGCCCTTCCCTTTTTATTTTCAGAGCCCTGCATGGTTACAGTGACTTGTTGCCACAGAGGTCATTTTGACAGCAGTATCCCCAGAAATATCAGGTCTGATGAAGCCAGGATATTTTCAAAACAAATGGTTGGACTGAAGCTCTAATTTTAGATTGACCTACTCCCAAAGTAGTTTTCAAAATAGGCCAGAATCGGTCTGGTTCAGAAAAACCCTTTAGCACTGGGGAAAAGACTGATTCTTGTCCGAATTCTGCAGATTTGATCTGATAAATGGCAAAACGGCATTCCACCAATAAAGGGTGAATTCTTACAGTTCCTGGATGTTTTACTTCTCTGTAAGCTTGGAACTGCTTTTCTGTAACTTTGCTGGCTTTAGATTGATAAGTGTTTCAGATACCTTATGAAGTGTGCCAAAGCTGACAATCAGAACTTCTTAGAAGAAACTTTTCTTTCTTTGAAAGTGCTTGATGAAACTGCTTATTGTTATTCTGACCGAAGGCTGAAGTGCAATTGAAGTGCCTCAATGCAAAGAAAAAACTGGCAAATATGAAAGCCAAAATAATGGTTATATATGAAAGTCCAAGACTATATTTCTTGACTATGTGAAAAAAATATTACTGGTCAGCCTACATATTGGCCGAAATTTTTAAAGGTTAGATCTTGCCTTCATTTGTTTCATTTTTATTTAATATTAAGGGCATATTCTGGTAGTTAAGGTCTCTTGTTGCAAAGCTGAGCCTTGTTGCAGTGTGTGACGTAAGATTCAAGTGTTTTAGATTTCCCCAAGTCTCGTGGAGTTTCAAGCTAAACCCTCGAGAGTTCCAGAGAGAACAGCAAGAGATCGTGTTGCACAAATGTCAATCTGGCTTTTCCCACGGCCCCCTCTCCTTCAATTGGTGGACTGGGTATTCCCTTCCCCTTGCTCTGCCCCGAGGGATAAAAGAGAGATGGTGGGCGGGGAGAGGGTCTCTTTCTAGTTAGGTTTCTTGTAGGAACGTCGGTGTCGCTGGGAGTACTTAATAAAATCTGGACCGAAACCTAAGTAGAAGTGCGCATCTTTTCTTCACCTCGTCCGGGATCTGCAAAGAGGTGCTCTGAAGGTAAACGGGCTGGCTTTCTAACTTGCTGGGGAACGCTTTGCGCTTCTTGCTCCTGCTCAGACCGCAGCCTGTCTGGACTTGTCTCGACCACGTGGACTCAGCTCACCGCGGGCGCTGAGAAGCCAGAGACCGGGGGAAAAACCCCCAAAAAGCGCCTAGCACCCCAATAGAGCCTGATTTTACTCTTTATCTATTTCTGATTTTCACATTAATACAGATTTTAATTTTGAATATGTAGAGAAATCATTTGTATCTTATTATCAAAGGCCAGAAGGTAACACCTAGTATTAGTCTAGAAAATAAAACCTACATGCAACTCAGTCAGTGCAGGAAGGAAAAAGGTACAGAGAGAGTTTTGGATATATTTGAAGAAAATGAGACTTTTCATACTAATTTTTAAATTTTGTCTTATTTAAATAGGTGAATGATCTGAGATATCCCTGCTCAGATAAACCATGGTCCTTAATTCTTAATGATTCAGCTAATTATTCTTATGGCACTTGACAAATCTGATCCATATAAGGCAAATAAAGCATCGTCATCATTGTCATCATCTCTATATGCTGCTATCTGTTTGTAGTCACCAAATAATTTTCTGATACAAAGTAAGATGGAGTATTAAAGCAAACATTTACATACTACTAAACAGTGTTATGTAATCTTGTAATGACTGTCTTAAAGTGTAAATGAGCAACTTTCTAGGCCCATTGTGGGTAGCAACATCAAACAATCCTGTTTATCATCATCTTGCAAAATCTGAAGTGCTTCCTACATGGAAAAAACTACATGCAATTGTTCAAGCTTCGTTTTTCTGACTATTTGTTTTCTGTCTCAGAAAGTAATCTGATTTTAACTGGAGTAAATAATTGTATTGATTGCAACAGTGAGGGCTGTATTTAATATTTGCATGATAGCCTCGATATAGAAGACATTTGGCATTATAAATGACAACATTAAATTACCACATTTAATTCTACTGTTTTAAACACCAACACAAGGAGCACAACAAAAAAAAGCTATTGTGGTAAAGAATGAGCAAATGAATTATCTTCCTCTTCCCAAGCATATTTGAATCAAACATTTGAAATAGATACTGCTTATAATATGTGCAATCAATGTAATTAAAGTTGTAATTGATTTAAGTTCTGTGCTATGCCTTGTGCTTCATGGTATTATTATAGCAGATAATGCTCATTTAAATGGTGTGTTCTGACCAGAAAAATTGTCTTTATCTTGCTTTTCCTGTAATGTCATTTTATAATGTTACTTGCCTTATTCCTTAGAAGATTAGAAAATGAAATTGTATTCTGCAGTCTGATGCATTAATAGGTTCCTGTACTTTTTTTGTCTGAGCTCCTTCCTTCCTCACTTCCTACCAGTGGGATTGGAGGAAGAATCAGAACTGTAAAAGTGAAAAAAACTCTAGAGTTGAGATAAAGACAGTTTTAATAGAGTAAAGCTACATGCACATGCAAAATGAAGTGAGAAAATCAGTCACTACTTCCCCTTGGAAGGAAGTCTCTCCCCAGTGCCCATCTTGCTCTCCATCCACTCAAAGAAGGAAAAGAGAATTACCATTGAAGACTGCAGCAAAAATAGTTGTTGAGTACTTCAGCTTTCCCCTCATTTGCTGTTACCAGTGTACCAGCATTGTCTATCAAAGGACACACAGTCTCTGACCTCCCTTTTCTGGCTGACATGCCTTCCTGATACTCTTTTTGTTCCTTGCCAGGTTCAGTTCCAGCTTTGCCTTGGCCTTCCTCACCCCATCCCTACGCAATCTAACTCTGTCTCTATGCACTTCCCAGGTGTCCTTGTTTCCACTGTTTCTGCATTTGCTTCTTTCCTTTTAGTTTGACCAGCAGTTCCCTGCTCAGCCATGTCAGTCTCTTGCCTTACTTGTCTGATTTCTTGCTCCTGGGGATTGCAAGCTCTTGCTCTCTTTGTGGAGATTTGCCATATCTTTACCTCTTTCTTGACCCATATCCCTGTGGACTGTGAATTCTTCCAGTGCATGGCCACTGCCTACCAGGCTGCCTCCCATCCTGACATTCTCAATTAGCTCACATCAGTATTGAATACCCTCTGGTAAGGCTCTGTGTTGCTTGGGTCAGGAAGTTTTCCTTCAGGCATTCCAGGAGTCTCCAGGCAGCTCACCATGCTACTTTCCTAGAAGATGTGGAGGTGGTTGAAGTCCTCCAGAAGGACAGAAGCCTTCAAATGCAATGCCTCCTGTAGGTGAATCAAGAAGTTCTGTAAACAGGCCCCACTTGATCAGAGGGCTGATAGTAGACACTGACCACAAGGTTCATTTTGTTGCTATGGTCTCTGATTTTTGCCAACCAGACTACTAGGTGCCATTAGAGAATGTATTTACCTGTGTGGAAATCTACAGTTTTAATCCTTTTCTTCAGTTTCCAGTGATTGAAGGGTGTAGATAAGAGAAGTTTTAAAGGTGTAGATAAGAGTATTTTAAAGGAGTTCAAAGGAATTGGGAAAGTGCTTCTACTCTAGAAAAAAAAATATCAATATTTCCTATAATTTGCTTGTGAGTGACTTGGAACTATAAAAGCAGGACAAGAGGGAATGCTAGGAAGATCTCGGGTTTCTTTTTTGGCTTCTGTAGTGAAGGATGCTTTTCATGTTGCAGCTAAGAGTATCTTCTCCAGCAAAGGTTTTTGTAAAGAATCTAAATTTATTTTTATGAGGTTTTTTTATGTAATGGAGAATATATAGGAAGTATGTTAGTTTTCTTTTTGATCTTCTGTAATTTCATAACCTTCTTTTCCCTTTTGTGATAAAGTCATTTAAGTAATTCAGCAGAGACATGAAAATGTTCTATGTTCTGTCCTCCTCTCACTTCCAAAAACTTAGTCATTAAAAAATCCTGAAGCAAGTAAGTGCGTTCAAAATACAGTTCTGATACTGATTCCTTATTTTCCTTAAACAAATCTAATTACCTCAATTTTCTTTACTAGTCTTTTGAGAAGAAGGTTTTTTCTTTACTAGTCTTTTGAGAATGATGGTGTTTGGGCATTTTAACAAACATATAATAATGAAAGTCTGAATCTTTACATATGGGAACACGTTGCATAGAAAGATGAAAAAGTTTTGCCCAGAGTCATCCCACATGCTAGTAATAGGTGATATCAGGACCTATTGAGTCCAATCCCAGTATCACATGAGTAATTTAGCTTTCTTTTAAACACAAGTTGTTGTTTTAGAGAATTATTTGAATTAGCATCACAGAACAGCATTACAGCACAAGAGACAAAGTAAAAGCAAACCTACTAATTGTGCTGTCTTAGAGATGTTATTGCAGCATGCACAAGTTTTAGGAAGAAGGCATTATGAGTGAATCTCATTGTACAAATAGTAGGTTTAAACATGAGAAATTTTGGTGTATTTCATTCCCTTAATATTCCCTGAATATTTAATTCTCTTTCATTTCCTTATATTTCAACTAATTACAATTATGTACTAAAAATGGGTGTGCTGAGAAGTAGGCTTTCCTGATGTCTTGTCTATGTATTTTATCTTGAATAAGGAAAACAGAAACAAAAGAAGCATGCTGAAGTTTTTTTGAGGTGGTGGTTTGTAATGGATCTGATGCCTTGAGAAGCTACCTAGAACAGAGGCTAGACAGTGTTAAAGGAATAAAATAGGTATTTATTAAAAAGGCCTTCAAAGGACACACTATGGGCAG